>VMDR010028906.1:0-12926 GCA_007922815.1 Macrotus californicus | reverse complement strand
TCAGAGAAAAAATACCAACTGAGAATTCTGTATCCAATAAACACTTACCTTTCAAAAGGAAAGGAGAGAAATAAAGAAGTCCTCATACAAAAACTGAGGGAATTTGTCACTTGTAGACATGTCTTGCAAGAAAAGTTCAAAGTTCTTCAGAGAAAAGGAAAGGATATAGGTTAGAACCTCAGATCTACAAAAAGCAAAAAAAAGAGCATTATAGAAGGAATAAATTATGGTAAAATGTTTTTTTATTTTTGTCGTACTTAATTGATCTAACAGATAATGGTTCAAAATAATAATACCAATAACATATTCAGTGATTAAAGCTTATTGTTAAGTGAAATGATTGACTGCAGTATTATAAGAGCGTAAGACAAAGAAAGAACAAGGGAAACAAATAGAAAATAGTTACAAATATCATGAATATTAAACCAACTATATCAATAATCACTTTAAATGTGAACGTTCCAAATGCATCAGATGAAAGACAGAATGTCAGAATGTACATATTAAAAATAAAAATAAAACAAGCCCCACGTATATGTTGTTCAAGAAACTCACTGGAATTGTAAAGACACACATTGAAAATGAAGGTATGCAAACAGTCTTACGGTGCTGATACTCGTCAACAAGCTGGAGTCGCTACGTTAAGTTCAGGCAAAACAGACTTCAAAGCAAGAGAAATTATCAGGGCTAAAGGGGCAGCATTACACAGCGATAACGGGATCAACCTCCGGAAATCTTAGCTCTTCACATCAGGGCTATTTGGTAGCAAACAAGGTGATGGGGGTGGTGACGAAGAAGGATGCAAAAACAGGAACCGATCGTACAATAAAAAGTTTCACGAGGAAACTCATCGGGATGATGGACATGTTCACCCTCCTGAGTGTGGTGAAGTTTTCACGGGGGTGGAGATATGTCAAAACTTGCAAATTGTACCCTTTAAATATGTGCAGCATGTCAATTATAACTCGGTAAAGCTGTTCAACATTTTTTGAAAATGTATGCCATCATTATTCTGCTCTGACTCAAAGCCATTTTTTTCCCTACAGTTTAAGAATCTGGAGTTCAGAGAGGTTAAGTAACTCGTCCGAGATCACACAGCCAGTAAGTAGCTGTGCCAGGATTTGAAGTTGACTCGGCACTAGAACCCATGCTCTCAACCACTTGCCTGAGTGAATTAACCGAGGCCCCTGACTCCACTGCCAGCCATGGAGCTGACCCGAGGAGCCCTCAGTGAGTGTTTGCTGCTGTTGAAGTAACACTTGAGAGCAGGCGCCTTCAAACAATTCAGAGGGAAGAATTCTAGGAAAGGCCTGAGTCATCTCAGTGTCCGAGAAACCCACTTAAGCTCCACCTGTGCGATGGGGATGAGTGATTACATTTGAGTCCTTGGCATCTGAAATTGGACTCTTCCCTCAGGGCCTCCCTAGGCCATGCCCACCCACACTGCCCAGCCCTCGGCAGCTGGGCAGGCATCCCCTTCGGAGCTCCCGTTCGCACTCCCTAATACTACAATCAGAAAGTACGTTGGGGAGATGACTTCAGTACATCTGGGACTGAACAACTCCATATCAATTTTAAGATTAGTTGTTCTAATTCCGAGAAGAATGCCCTTGGTGTTTATATAAGGGTTGCATTGAATCTGTGTAGAACTTTAGATAGTACAGACATTTTAATAATATTAACCCTTCCAATCCATGAGCAAGGTGTATGTATCCTTCCATTTTTTTGTATCCTCACCTGAGGATATGTTTAATGATTTACAGGGAGGGGAAAACAGGGGGGTGGGGGGAGAGAGAAAGAAACATCGGTCGGTTGCCCACCACACGCACCTCGAATAGGGGGCAAACCTGCAACCTAGGTGTGTGCCCTGACCAGGAATCCAACCTGTAGCCTTTGGGTGTGTGGGACAATGCTGCCGCCAACTCAGCCAGCTGGCCAGGGCCAATTTCTTTTTTCTGATGTCTTATGGTTTTCAGAGTACAAGTCTTTCACCCCTTTGGTTAAATTTATTCCTGGGTATTTTATACTTTTTGATACAATTGTAAATGGGATTTTTTTTTCTTAATTTCTTCTTTTGATTATTCATTATTGGTGTATATAAATGCAATAGATTTCTATATATTGGTTTGTATCCTGTGACTTTACTGAAATTATTTATTAGTTCTAGTAGATTTTTGGTGGAGCCTTTAGGCTTTTCTATATACAGTATCATGTCATCTGCAGATAACAAGAGTTTGACTTCCTGACTGCTGTGGCTGGGACTTCCAATACTATGTTGAATGGCAGTGGTGGTAGTGGGCACCCTTGTCTTGTTCCTGAGTGAGCTTTAAATGATAGAAAATACATGGACACAGGAACGGGCCCAGACGATGTGCACAGTAAATAGGGTTGCTGTTATTGCACAGCATCATTATTCTGTGGAAGGAGTTTCACACAGTAAGTTGTCAGATGCTGCACTAGATCATCACACAGCGAATTCATCATTACTTCGGAGAGGTTTCAAAAGGAGAATGTATGCGCCCCATTATCTGGGTTGAATTTGGAGTGGTCCTGCCAAAATCAGGGGGCTGGAGAACATTCCCTCAGTGGTTGATGCTGATGCTGATATTCTCTGGTCTCAGATTTTGAAGCTCCATCGTTAAACTGAGACAGTAGGGAGAGATGAAATGGATAGCCAGCAGTCATCACTGTGGGCTCTCTTGTCGATAAACACCCTGAAGGTAGAGGCAAAGATGTCTTTGTTTGTGTCCCTGGTACCTAAGACAAGGTCTGGCCCAGAAGAACTGTTCAGTAAACATTTAATAGATCAGTCAACCCCTACACCAGGGCTTTAGGTTGCTGGTGGCAGGTCACCAGTTGTCCCTATTTAGGATAGCGTAGGCCCAGAGAAATGAGAATGCATCCCAAGAGCCACCGATAACATAAATCTTTCTGTGTAAAATAGTCTTTCCAACCGAACATTACTTGAGCACCGATTTATGCAAGTGACTTACACACAACTTAACATGAGAGTTAAGTATTAAAAGAAGACCTGTCTACTAAACAGAAATCAAATAATCTTATCAAGAACAGATATTATCAACGCATGCTCATCTAGTTCTTCCTGTCCTTCACAGACCGCCCAGGTCCCTCTGGGGGTCTGCAGCAAATGCTCAGCCTCCTGACCACGCACAAGGGTCCTTTGGTTTGCTAACACCTTCCTGTTACTCCAAAAATGCTCATAATTGTTCCAAACCTCCGTTCCCTAGATGCCATCTGAGCTCCTGACCTTTGCATATTTTCTCTTTGTCACCAGATTCTGAACTGAAGCCACCAAATGGGAGATGTTATTTGCTTTGATTTCGTGGCTCTGGTTTTCTTCCTGCCTGATGCTTACTTTTCATTTGACTTTTTATAAAAAGAGAAGGGAAAGGGCTCTAGATTTCTTGAAAGGATTAGGACCCTTTTACCTTCAGAATTCCTTCCATAATGTCAATATTTTAAAACTAACTAAAACGGGGCAAATTTTTAAGCAAGCTTACCGATTAGGATCTTTGCAATATGTTACAGCTAAATGTTATAACTGGATAATGTCAACATTAATCAAAATGGCCAGCTAGGAATTGAAATGATGTACGAACTACTTGGGTCCCTGATGTTCAGAAGGTAATATTGCTCTAGCAGAGGTCAAAGTTAACAATGTTAGCCAACTGTACCTGGTACTTCTTGAGCATATGTTGGAGGTGAGCTGATCAGCATTGGTATTAGTCATGCTTTGGACCGTAGATAGGCGATCTATACACACCCAGTTAGCACCAAGAAAACTGATTCTATTTTCTTCTATTGCTACTGAAGCCTTGACCATATTTCTTATCATACTTGCAATAATATCATTGACTATATTCTATCTGCACCTTGTATTACTTCTGTGGTGGAATTCACTGCCATCCATCATAATTATTTGTCATCTACCTCTTCCCTACACTAGACTGTGAGATTCTTGAATTCAGGGATTGTGGTTACTACTACCCGCTAGGCCTGCAGTGCAGTAAACAGAGGCCTGGGAAGTAAAAAATATATATATTTGGATTTAAATGCCGGCTTTAGAACTCACTGTGTCATCGTAAGCAAGTGTCTTAACTTCTTTGGGCCTCATAACACTCATCTGTAAAACGGGGGTTTTAATACCTGCCCAGGAGAGTTGACTAGAATGAAAGTATGTATGTTACTGTAGTATAAAGATTCTTTGGTTAGAAAGAACAGAAAGAACCCATATCCATCAGATTCTTTGGTTATAAGCAGCAGAAATAAACACCGGCTAACTTGAGGGAAAAAAAGCATCACAGGTAATGACAACCAGATGCAGTGTGTGATCTTGGAGTGGATTCAGCCTCAAGGGGAAACTTGCATAAATGGCATTATTGGGAAAACTTGTGTAATCTGGAAAATGGACTGTATATTATAAAATAGTATTAGTTCATCTTAAATTTTGTGAATGTGATTATCATGTTGTAGTTATATAAAAGAATATCCTTGTTTTTTGGAAATATGCAATGTAGGATTTAGGGGGAAAGGAAAGGAAAGTCTAAAATTCTCTAATGGCTCAGGGAAAAAGTTATACAATTATAATATGTACATATGTATAATGTATATAATACATATGTATAACACACACCCACACATATATATGGAAAGAGGAATTAAGAAAACAATAAATTAAATGTGACAAAGTATTAACAATTAGTGAATCCAAGTAAAGGAGATGGGAGTTTTTTGAAGTGTTCTTGATCACCTATATTACTTTGAAATAATTTCAAAATAAAGTTTAAAGGAAAAAGAGGGAATTCACTGAAACAATCATGGAACTCTCAAAATCAGCAAGAAGGCTGGAGGACCAGGCTGGGAAACTGGCCAGGAACCGGAATAAGCACCATTCAACTACCGAGAGCAGCAGAGTAAAGGGTGACTCTCTCCCTCCTTTTCCTCACTTTGCACAGGACTGGCCATCCCAGGGGATAGAGAACTGTTCGGTGACTCAGTACAGGGCTGGGAATAAGATCCGGCAGAGGAGTTTCCAGGAGAGTTTACTACTGTGTTCCTTAAAACCCAGGATGGTGCCTTCCTCAGCATACGATAGTTCCTTAAAAACAGTTTTAATGTGTATCCATACTCCAGCACATAAGAAACCTACACAGAAGTACTAGTTTCCTTTCTTCCCATGAGTGTCTCGAATCCGGGCACTTTCCCAAGCAAATAGCAAGTGCTCTAGAATGGTCGCTCATCCCACTGCAGCCGTGGCCCAGCGTGTAGTACTGACTGTGTGAGTGTGTGCATTCAGGGGTCGTATCTTCCTTTCTGGTGAGTGGACACAGCTGCTTCCCAGACAGGTAACAGCTCCAAGTGTCTATGGCAAAATATAGGGGAGAGGACTCCCAAAAGCACAGTGGCCTGATGTGAGAGTTACCACTGCAAGCTTTGGGAAGTAAGGCTCAATCTCTCTAAGCCTTGGTAATCTCCTATATAAAGTAGGACATTACATAGCACTAACGGCTACTAACCTCCAGGAGAACTCTTTATTGCTACTTAGAGCAACCACAACATGCTTCCCCAGCGCATTCACTCACCCAGTCTCCCAGATAATTTCTGTTTCTTTCAATCATCCGCGTCTTCCCCCATCCTCACGCTTAGCGGATGATCCCTCCCTTTAATGATTCTTCCCAGAAGTGGCACAAACCACTTGTTATGTTCTATTTTCCAGAATTTAGTTACCTAATTACATGACCATGCAAGGGAAAGTAGGAAATGTCTTTATTATGAAGGGCCATGCACCCAAATGCAATTCTGGGCAATATTATTATTATTATTATTATTATTCCTCACCTGAGGACCTTTCCCCCACCCCATTGCTTTTTAGAGAGAGAGAAGGAGGTACAGAGGAAGAGAGAGAGAGAAACATTGATGTGAGAGGCAAGTATCGATGGTTGCCTCCCGTACACGCCTGGAGTCAGGCTTGAACCTACAACCTAGGTATGTGCCCTGACCAGAAATCAAACCTGCAACCTTAACGGTTATGGGATGATGCTCCAATCAACTGAGCCACAGCGACCAGGGCTGGCTTCTATTATTTATTAAAGGAAGAAAACTGGACATTGATAAATATCAGTAGTTTTTACTATGGTGGGTGTATCTTGCTTCCTGAGGCTAAGGGACATCCCTTCACAACATGACCGAGAACCGCAGGGGAGCCCTGACTCTGGTAATCACACCACCCTGCTGCAGCCCATCTACTCTCCCAGTCTCACAGGTGACCATCTCGTAGTCTTTTCTCTCTTTCCAGAACTTCAACATCTACTTCATACACCTCTCTCTCCCTCCCACCCTCCACAGGACCTTGCCTTCTATTTCATTGTGAAACAGGAGCGAATTAGCGAGGACCGCCATAAGCTCCCATTACCAGGTACTCCACCACCCTGAGCGGACTCTACCTCTGCCTGTTATCATAAATAGACTGCTCAGGATGTTCTTAGCTAAGCCAGCCCTCCACCCCACCTACTCAAATGCTTCCCTCCAAAAATTCTCTCTTTTCTGCATGAATTTTCCCTCTCCTCTAGATCTCCCCTTCCTGGTTTCTGATCCAGCATGTGAGGGGCTCAGAAGTCATCGTTTCTGTTCTCACATCAAGAAAAAAAAGCTGAATAAACTGAAAATCAACAACTCTCCTTAGATCCATCAGAAAACTGAAGTCACAAGGCAAACCACTGCCCCCCAAATTGGAAAGGCAGACAAATGTATTTAAAAATACAACTTACAAAAACTGACCAAAAAGAAACGGAACATCTGCACAACATATTTATGAGGCACACTAACTTTATAAGTCAGAGCCTCGTGAAGACAGCTCCAGGCCCACGTGGCTGCACAAGTGACGTCTACCAAGCACGTCTCACAGACACCTCAGAAAAGTCATGCCCTGTGGCTGCCGACGTTTCTGCCTCTCCCTCCTTCTCTCTTTGTGTAGATATATAGATTCATCTTTTCCAAACTGACTTTTAGAATCAGAATCAACAAAGATCCACATATTGCATTTGAGTGATGGGTCTCTTAATTTTCCTTTATTCTATCATGTCCCCTCTCCTTTTCTACTGCTTTTCAGTGTGGAAGAAACTGGTTCATTTGTCCTGTAGAATTTCCTAAATTCTGGATCAGGCTTATTTCTTCCTCATGGTACTGTTTAGCTTTTCCTCTACTCCCCATATTTTCTGTAAACTGGCATTGGATGTAGCACTAGGGTTGGCAAACTATGACCAGCAGGCCGTTTCTGTAATTCCTAGAGCTAAGGCTGGTCATTTATATTTTTAAAAGTTTATAAAAACAAACAAGAAAAATAACATGTGATAGAGACCACATGTGACCCACAAACACTGAAATATTTACTATCTGGCCTTTTACAGAAACCCCTGATCTAGAGGCAATCAAATTTAAGTTGTGTTTCTTTATTTGTTTATATTTGCAATAATGCTTCACTATTCTTAGTAGGCTAACTATTCCCTACTGTATCACATTAGGAGGCAAATAATGTCTCATTGTCACATGTTTAGTGATGTTAGGATATGTCAATAATTTCAGAGGTGTCAGCCTGATCCATTCTTTATAAAGTTTCCTATATTATTTCTCCTAATTGTTTTAACATTCATTGACTTTTGTTCCCTAGATACTTAATTAGAAATTATGAAATGGTGATTTTTCTAATTCCATAAATCCCTTTGCACTCTTCAGTTGAAATTCTTCAATGCAGTATAATTTTTCTCTTATTAATGATTTGGTTACCCTGAAACCCAGTTCAGGAAAGGGGGCAAGAATTTGTTTCTTATCATTTATCAATTTTCAGAAGAATGAATTGGTGTTCTAACACTCTCCAGAAATGGTCAATAGGGCTTTTGGGGGTTTTTTAAGATTTGTTTTTTAGTAAACAGTATTGATGATTTCTTGGAGGTTTATAGATTTAATGTTTCAAAAAATTGCAGATGTTATTTCTGATGCTCAAAGAGCCCTGACTTTGGGAACCTCTCAAAGTTGTCTTCTCATCCCTTCGACAAAACCTCATCAGCATTGATCACTTCCTCACTCTTTGGCACAACTCGCTGTCCTGCTTTGTACGTTTCCTGCCTCAGACCTGGACTCCGTCATTTCTCCAAGAAGCCCTGCTTCTGCTGATGGCTCCAGTCAGGCTTTTGCCCCCTGCACGCCACTAAAACAGCCTGTCAGTGTCACCAAAGGCTCCATATTTCTAAATCCAACGATCTTTATTACTTCTCATCTGACTTGACCTATCTGTGGCGCTCTAGGTGGCTAATCAATCCCTCCTAAAAATGCTTTCTTCACTTGGCTTCTGAGAACACTACACTGTCCTGACTTTCCTCCATCGCAGGCCTCTCCTCAGTCTCCTTTGCTGGCTCTTCCTCGCCTTCCTGATCTCTCAACCTTGGCTGCCCCAATGCTCAGGGCTTGAATCTTTTTTTTTTTGCTTGTACCTATGCTGATTTCACTTGTGATGTTATCAGTTTTATGACTTTAGCTACCACCTATATGCTAATTGCTCCTAAAGTGATTGCCAACCTACTGATTCCCTGAATTCCAGACTTGTGTGTCCAATTCCTACTAAATTTTCCACTTGAATGACTAAAGACATCTCAGATCTTGAATGTCTAAAAGCAAGCTCCTAACTTGCCAACCCCCACCCCCAGCAAAACCCACTCCCCCATAGTCTTCGTCTTGGTAAACGGCAACTTTATCTCAGTTCAAAATCGTGGTGTTATCCTCAATACGTTTTTCATATCCCACATCCAATACCTCAGGAAATCTTGTTGGCTCTAATTCAAAATGCATCCAGAATCGAAGCACTGAAGACATCCTCTGTCACAGCCCCTTTGCAAACCACTGTCATTGTTCTTCCAGGTTATTGTAGTAACTTCCTAACTGCTCTCTCTGCCTCTGTCCTTGCCCCTCCCCTTTCATCTGGTCTCAATACAGTGGTCATTGTGTTCCTATTAAAATATAAATCAAATTTTGTGACTTTCCCTGCTACCTTCAAGTGGCTCCTGATTTCACCCAAAGTCAAAGTCGGAGTCCATCCTGCAACTTACAAGTCCCTGTGTCTTAAAAAAAAAAACAAGTCCCTATGTCTTATGGCTCCTGATTGTCCCTCTGACCCCTCTCTTCCCACCCTCTTCACTCCAGCTACAGACCACTCTGTTGTTCTTTGAAACCACCAGGCATTCTCCTTGGTCAGGACTGTAGTGCCTGCTTTTCTCTCTGCCTAGAACCCTCTTCCTTCAAATATCCTGGTAGCTTACTCCTTACCTTCTTCAGATGTTATCTTCTCGATAACATCTTTCCTGGACATTATTTAAAATGTAATTCTCCCCAACAATCCCTTCCCCTTTCCCTGATTGAATTCTTTTCTATAGCATTGAAAACACTCGAACACATGATTGATTGATTGATTGATTGATACATTTACTATCTGTCCCTACTACTAGGAGGCACACTCTGTGAAGCAGGGATTTCCATCTTGTTTGTTCACTGCTTTATCCCCGGCTCCTCTGAGGGTGCCTGGCACACAGTATTTTGTAAGTAAGTGGATGAGTAGAATTGTTGAGAGGATTAAATGAAACAACACATCTAAAGCCCTTAGCATAGTGAATGGGAACTATTGGTATTAACATTGTTATTACGAAGCATTTTATTTTCTCTGTGTGAATCCACTTACTAATCTAAGTCAATAGTGACTTTCAGAGAAGGAGGAAGGGGCGGGGACGGGACAATCCTCTGGTAGGGACTCTAAGACTGGTTTCTCCCTGGGTTCATACATTAGTAGCTCAATATCTGTACCTCCTTTGTGCATGTTAATGTGAGGATACTAATAGGCTAGTTCAGAGAGCATTGGTTTTTTCCATAGAAAGTTGGCCAGAGGATATTCTTCTGAAAATCTTTGAAGATCACTACAAAGTCCCCTCTTCTGAAACTTTCATTGTATAAAAAGTTGACATGACTTTTCTCAGACTCAGGTTCCATTGCTGTCGGTTTCCAGCCTCTGAGTGGGATGCAAGTTCACGTATTGCAATTCTGTGTCTGTTTCTCTGCAGAGGGGACGAGTACATGATGAGCAGTCCTTTCAGGTCCTGCTGGTTGCCTAAAGAGAAAAAGACAATCTTTAACTTCATTTTGTTTTTAAGAGTATTTTTATTGCCAACGTGCTACCTTTTGGCTACATTATAGGTTAGATTGGTTTAGTCTTTTATTAATCATTTTCACTGAGGTATGATTGACAGATGGCCTTGTAGTAGTTTTAGGTGTGCAACATAATGCTTTGATATGTGTGCCCATTGCGAAGTGACCACCACAGAAAGTTCAGTTAACACCCACCGCCACATACAGTTGCAGTTTTCTTTCCTTGTGAGGAGAGCCCTGAGGACCCACACTCTCAGCTGCTTTTCAATACGCAACATCGTATTGTTAACTACAGTCCCCACGCAGCACATTACACCCAGGGCCTGTTCATCTTACAACAGGGCGATAATGTGAGTGGGCACCATCCAATTTACTGGGGGCTCAAACAGAACAAAAAGGCAGAGGGAGGTTGGATTTTCCCTTGGCCTGACTGCGTGAGCCGAGACACCAGTGTTCCCCTGCCCTCTGTGGTCCTGGGTCTCAGGTCTGCAGACTTGTAGTTCTTAGGATTTCAAACTATGCCTCTGGCTTTCCTGAGTCTCCAGCTTGCAGAGGACAGATCATGGGGCTTCTCAGGCTCCATAATCACATGGACTAATACCTATAAATAAATAAATAAAACCTCGTTCGTCAACTCACTAACTCGCTCAGGGGTCCCCAGAGGAACAGAACAAATGGAATATATATATTCTATAAAGGCTGCTGCGGTGCTAACGACTGACAGGACGCCTCAGTTCCTTGCTACAGGGAACCTGTCCATGTGTGATGTGGTCTAATGGCTCAGCTCTGGTTCTGAACGCAGACAGAGTGTGACGTGCAGAGAACATCTGTGAATAGGTCTCCCGTGGGGAATCAGGCCTGCATTGTACCTAGACCGCTTTGAGACTTGCTTTTGCTAAAAACTCCCCCACCTTGAATTGAGGAAACAAATGTTTACTGCATATCTGTAAAGTAACTTCCTAAAATCTATGCTAAACCTCTCAAGTTTGGGTGTAACCATTTCAACCTCTTTTCCCTTTACATTTGCAAATGACTTTTATCTTGAAGGGATTAGCAACATTCTTCCTTTTGTTATGGTAACCAGAACCTGTGCATAGTTAATGAGAACCATCCTGGATGTAATCTACCTAGAGTGTCAATAAAAGCCTGTCCAGGCAAGGGGTCCAAGCCTTCTCTCTCTGAGAGAGAGTGGCCACACAGGCTGGCCCTCTCTCTTACCTTCTCCCTCGCTCTCCCTCGGTCCCTCTTTCTCTTACTGATAGAGCGGCCATGCAAGCCCTAGCACTCTCTCACTTAGAGAGTGGCTCGACATCCCTTTTTCTCCACCGAATTCCTTTAGTTCACGTGAATTTGTTCATCAATTGTCCGGGAATATAGGACAAACATTCCACAACAACACACGGTCCTGCCAGACGGGACCGCGACACCTTGCCTTGTGGGCGTCTTCACAGGACTCATTGCGTGTCTCTGTGACATGGTACTTGGCAGCACTCAGAGCAAATGACCCAAGAGAGGAAGGTGGAAGACATGATGTCACATACCAACACATCTGCTATATTCTTTTAGTTATACGAATTAATCGTGCATGACTGCTGTGGAGGAGGACCAAGCTAAGCTATGAGTACCAGGACGCAATGGTCTCTGGGGCTCTCTCAGAGGCTGGCTACCACAACCAGCCCCTAGGAAATGTAACCAAACTCTAAATTTTGCAGCGCTCACCTAAATTGACAAATATGAAAATATTTTTAAATAGGATTCAATCAACAACTTTTTAGTATAATTTATGATTAGTATATGTATATATATATTGATATGCACACATGCATGTAGAAATATATACATATATATATCACATCCCTTTATTTTATATCATAGTCTATTCAGAAATGTTCAATTGCTTAATCTATTGAAAATTAAAAATTATTATATCTGTCAAAGTACATTTTTTTAAAGTAAAGCCTGAAAAGAGGAGGATAAATCGGTTTTCAGGGAAAGTTATATTATCAGTCAATTTTCTTGACTGCCGTTCATAGGGACTGGTGGAACCCAAGGGAGCTCTGCTAGAAACCCGCTAAAGGAAATCTCCAGGTCCCTGAATTACTGTCCGTGTGGTAGCATCTACCTGCCGTTCTTGTTCTAATACACCTTGCACAAGCTGCTTCTATAGGAAGTTCAAAAAGGATTTCAGAGCCCTGTGTATTTTTTCCTGTGTGAAAAGAGGTGCACGAGCTCAACTAATTGTCTATTAGTTTTAGAGATCAATGGTGAGTGTGGGTGGTCGCATGGGTTACAGGAAAAGGTCTTTGCCAAGTTCTTTGTCAGAAGGACAAAATTTTCTTCCATTAGAATGTGTATATTTTTCATCAGAGGCTATGCTTTTCCAAAAATATCTCTCATCAGTTATGATACTATGTGCCTCTTTGGCTATATACTTGGAGGAGGGGGCAGTAATTCTCAGGAGCAGCAGGGAACTTCCTTCAATGAAAACTGTTTGCCAAAAGCCTATAGAAAATGCCATGTTTAAAAGCAGTGCAGTGGCAGCCCTGGGCTGTGCGGCTCAGTTGGTTGGAGCACTGTCCCCTAAACCAAAGAGCTGCAGGTTCGGTTTCCGGTCAGGGCACATGCCTAGGGTTTGAGTTAGGTGCCTGGTCAAAGCAGTATGAGGGGCAACTGAGAGGCAATTGATTTCTCTCTCTCTCTCTCTCTCTCTCTCTCCTCTC
>VMDR010028905.1:0-12978 GCA_007922815.1 Macrotus californicus | reverse complement strand
TATATTTCTATATTTTTATATTAAAAATTGATATTTTAAATTATGTTTCTATCACCACTTAAGGCTATAAATTTCCTACTAATACTGTTTTAGAAGCATTCCACAGGAACACTTTTAAATTTAATTTCTAAGTATTTTCTTTTTTTAAAAAAATTATTTTTAGACAGAGGGGAAGGGAGGGAGAAAGAGAAAGAGGGAGAGAAACATCAATGTGTGGTTGCCTCTCATGCGCCTCCTACTGGGGACCTGGTCCGCAACCCAGGAATGTGCCCTGACTGGGAATTGAATCAGGAACCCTTTGGTTCACCGACTGGTGCTCAATCCACTGAACCACACCAGCCAGGGCTAATTTCTAAGTATTTTCTAATTTTTGTTATATCAGCATTTAATGTATGGTTTATTTGGAAGATCGCCTGAGTGTGTGTATTTTAATTACTAAATGCAAAAGATTTAAGGTTATTGCAGTTGAGTGCCAATCACTAGAGTGAATGGGAAAGGGACCTGGCAGGAGATGCCCGGGAGACTCTCTCAGTTTCTCAGCTGTGGTCTCAGTGTCATCACAAAATAGAGTTGTTGTGAGGTTCCAGTAAGTTAGTGCTCCCCAGGTGCTGAGAACACTGCCTAGCCTGTCATAAGATTCATATGGTTTTCACACTGCTCTTTGTATTGCTAGTATATTGTTATTTGTTTCCTACTCAGTTACAATGTGGTCAAAATATTTAGTTTGTATGATACTCACTCTTTGAAATGGAAGAGTTTTTGTTTGGTTAAACAGTTCAGCAGAACATGATCAGTTTTTATTCATATTCCATGTTCCACTTGTAAAATATTTAACCTGCCATCTTCCCAAACACCAGGGTTTATCGCCTGTGCGTTTAGTCCATTGAAATCCAAGGAGAGGGTTAGCAGGTATCTGTGGACTCCTTCTGTGCCATCCGAGGTCAGCACAGGTGGGGAACACACATTTCTTTATCACTTCTGTCCACTAGCAATTGATTCCCTTATTCTGATTTCTGATATCAGATATGATCTCGATTCTAGCAGTAACAATTTATTGAGCACTTGCTGGGTGCTAAGAATTTTGCTAAGATCTTAAGTTCTCTAAAGGCTCATTTTCCTCATGTATAAGTTGGAAATAGATTCTAACTTGCAGTATCATGAAATTAAAATAAGCAAAGAGTATGACATATTTTTACACAATGAAATCATGATATCAGAGAGCTAGTGTCCAATTCAGAATGTCTGACTTTAAATACCATGATCACAATATCCCCATCCTATTGCTTTGTAGCTCTATTTACCAGCTTAAGAAACTGAAGATTAAAAAGCAAAGTGCTTTTCTTTTAGTTCACACACAGTTTAAGCAGTTGGAATAGAATCAGTTCTAACTTCGGGAACTCCGATTGACATTGTCTTTCTTTTATGATACCAGAGTCTCTTAGGACCAAAAGAAATTCTTTTAAATGCATAGATGAAATGAGGCATGGGCAGGGGGGGAGTCATTGGCCAGGAAGAATTTCAGAATCAGAATCAAGAAAAGAATAAGAAAAAAAGGTAGCAAGTAGGTGGTGAAAGAGAAGTCTAAGATCTTTACAGTTTGACTTTTTCTATATGAACTGTGGGAAACAATCTATGAAAATGGCTCCCAGTAGCCCCTACGCCTTGTATTCAGACCCTTGTACATTCCTCTCCAGCAGAATGTGGGGCAGACTGAGCGACTTGACCAAAGCGGTGAATGGTGCTTTCGTGATTAAGTCATAAAGAACTTCTGTCTTACTAGCGCTCTCTCCCTTTTGCTGAAACTATCTCTTACCCCCTCATTTGCCCACTTGGATGAAGCAAGCTGCCATGTTGTGACATGCTGCCAGGTGAGGACAGTATGTCAAGGCATGAGGGAGGCCTCTGGCCAACAGCTTGTAAGGAACTGCACGCAGCCAACAGCCACCAGAGTGAAGCTCAGAAGCTCCTTCCTCAGGCGAGCCTTCAGATGAGGCTACACCCTAAGCCAACACCTTGATTGCAGCCTCACAAGGGACCCAGAAGTAGAGGATCGAGCTAAGTAACATTGGGATTCTTATCCCACAAAACATCTGAGATCCTAAATGCATGCTGTTTTAAGCCACCACATACTGCAGCTGCTTGTTGCACAGCAACAGGTAATCTATAGCTGAAATACAGCCAGGAGTGAGCCAAATTATAAAGTTTTTGTTGCTGAATGTGAAGGTATTAAAATACTGGAAATTTGTCACTAATGAAAGAACCATCTCAACCCAAAGAACGATATAAATGAACAAACAAAGCAGAAGACTCATGGATACGGAGTACACACGGATGGTTGCCAGATGGGAGGGGGTCTGGGGACTTGGAGAAAAAGGATGAAGGGATTGAGAAGTACAGATTGGTAGTTACAGAATAGCCATGGGGATGTAAAGTACAGCATAGGGCATATAGTCAATCATGTTATAATAACTATGCTTGGTGCCAGATAGGAACCTGAAATATTGGTGGGACCACTTGTAAAATATATAATTGTTTAACCACTATGCTGTCTAATGGAAACTAATACAGATAATATGGAATGTCAATTATAATTAAAGAAATTTAAAAAATGAAAAAAAATGTCTCTAGTAGTGAGCACCTGGTGTTTGCTCAGTTCACGTAACCACTCTTTGACACTAGGTGGCTGTTGGAGAGACACCTTGCGTGACCTCATTCAGCTCTCAAACACTCTCCAGGTGGGATTCTGGCACTTTCCAATGCCAGCTATTCATCATGCTTTGCATTTCACCTCTTACCCAAAGCACATTGTATTTCATGTGTCTCCTACTATTTATCTAGCTCAGCAACGTATTTTACCTGACAGACTTCATCTGGGTAGGATTATACTCCATTTTAATTCCACTTAGTCTTGCACAGGGATGCAGATTGACAGACATACCTGTGAAAGTTTTCTATTATACCAGGTCAGAGTTACTGTCCCAGATTTCCCCCACTAATTCAATGGATGCCTGAGGGGAGTGACCTTTGGCTGACTGCAGAATCCTAAGACCCATCTGCCTAAGGCAGGAGCAGACAGAACCTTCTCACAAGCTCTCAGAAGACACAAGTTAGATTTTAGAGTCCCACGGTTTTCTGTAATTCTTCTCAATTCCACATGGTCCTCCTGAGGTCCATGGGGACATTTACATGCTTCAGTTACTTCTCCTAATGAAAGTATTAAAGGCTCACTCTCTGGTTTCCTCTTGGGCCATTATCTCATATATTTCTTCTAGATCCCCAATCTCTTAACCCAATTTATAATCACATACCAGTGCAGCTTGCAATGAGGTTTCTTGACAGGTTTCATTTAAAATGAGCAGCACAGATTAAAAAAAAGCATTACTTGTCATCATCAACTTCATCATCATTATCACTAATAGATACTATTTACGAAATGTCCTTTATTGGTCAGTGGCTCTGTGGAGTTCTTCCTAAGCATTCATTATCTCATAATTATCTCTCTCTCTCTCTTTTTTTTTTTTTAACAAATGAGGAGACTGAAGCACAGAATAGCTCTGACTTGCTCAAGAGCACATCACTAATTAGAGATGAAGCCAAGGCTCCATGTGACTCTCTGCCGAGTGCTTTTTGTTCTACAGTTGACAAAAGGGAAGACAGTGCACCCTCATGCACGATTAAAAACATTATAAAACTCACTTCTGATTGATTTGCCTTTTGAAAACACCTCACTACCTCCTCTTTTCTAAATTTTCTTAGAGAAAGTCTCTCCGTTAATGATTTGGTTCTTTTTTCTAATTCCTTCCAAATGATAACTGATGACTGAAAATTGCTCCATCCTGCCTGCAGACCTGGCATTTCTTCCCAGGAGAAGTGGCCATAGAAGAATTCCCAAGCAGATTAAACAGCCTTCCTAGAGAAAAGATTTTGCTGAACCAATGGAAACCAAGACTGTGAGTTTAATCGGCCCATTGGCTTACTGGAAGCTACCATAAAATACAAATTGGAACCATCTGCAGCACAAGAGTCCTGACACAGGAGCTCGTCAGCAGCAGCTCCTAAAATACCACTCCATGTGGAAACTGGGTATCAGTGAGAAATGGAGGCTCATAGTCCCTTTTAGTTTTCCTGCGAAGTCAGATGTTCTCACAGTACTCCTTATACACCTCCACGTTAGGACCTACCAATGTCTTGTAACCGATGGCTTGCCTGCCCTGCACTTCAGTACCTGGGGAGCTCCCTAAGGACTGAAATAATGGCCTCTACCTCTCTAAACCCTGTAGTGCCTGGCACACAGTGGTCACTCCAGAAATACATCTTGAATAAATGTTAGGTGAACTAGTACATTTATCAACGCATAAGTGAGCAAGTAAGTAGACATTTGAAATTGAAATTTCCCTTAAAGTACATTGAAAATACCAACAACTAGCATGCGTAATGCACAGTATCAGACTCTGCTCTATTGATTTTATATCACTTAGAGCTTATCACTGCTTTCTCACATAAATACTATTATGAACCCCATTTCATAAATGAGCACCCGAAATTCAGCAAGGTCACACTTCTTGCCTAAGATCGAAAGGACACTTAGGGTCTGAGAGGGTTTGGAAGACAGAACCTGAGCTATTAGCTACCATGCCAGATGACCCAGTGAGTCCTTATTCTCAAGGCAACCAAGATGTGAGCCTGTGAGGAAGGGGGCTGGGCTGCCAGCAGGGCAGAACGGCTATCCTGTACGTTCTCAGGTGCATAACACCGTCTCATCCTGCTAACAACACCTGCCCAAGAAAAGCCAAGGACTGGGTGGGAGCTCAGATTTTCTGCCTTCAAGTCCATTATATTTTCCATATAAGTCTCATCAAGTTACGGTCAAAATGAGAGAAGACAGGGAGTAATGAGGGGAATCAATATTCATTTAATATCACACTGAGCATCTGGAACACCACAGGGGTGCTTTCTTTTTATTAAATTCTCATGATAACCCTGAAAAATGCATTTCATCCCCTTTAACATCAGCAAAAGTTAAGGTTTAAAGAGGTCAGGGAATGGGCTTAATGTCACAGGATAATAGGTGCAGAGCAAGAATTCAGTACAAGTTTGTGACTCCCAGATCCATACATTTTGCAAGATGTCATGCTTTTTTTTCCCCAAAATGGAGCTTAAAATTGGCTTTTTATTAATGTGTGTATCAGAGTGAACAGGAGCTACCATAGCCAAGGCAGAAACAAACAGTAAAAATAAACCCTTGGTGAGTTTGTTTGACTCACTCTGCAGGATGAGTCACCACAAAAGATAAAGGCGGAAGCAGAAAGAGAAACTGACCTGCCCCCCACCCCCCTCTACCACCAGCCTCATGTACTGAGGGGCCCTTGTGGAATTCCCCCTTTGGAGATGAGAGTTTTGTACTTTGTACAATCACAGGGAGGCCACCTGTCTCTGACAGCATTTCTTACTTGTTTTAAAATATTTTTTATAAGCTCTTGTTACATGGTTCAGTTATTTCAAGTTTGCTGATGGCTTTGGGACCAAAATAGGCTGCTCTGAAAGACACAGTGAGAGCAGTAGCTAACTAGGGCGTCCGGCAGGCAGTGAAATTCTGACATGCCTCCGGGTCTGAATGTCACCTTGAATGCTCCTGTTCTTGATCGGAGCTCTGAGTACAAATGTTTTTCTTCTTCTGAGACTTGCATGTGACCCCTTTATCGGGAATCAAACATATAGTAAAGATCATGTATTGATTTAAAAGGAGGGAGATATTATTTCTGTAATGTACAAAATACATGGCCTTGTGCGGATGATTCCACGTCCCTGTGCTGTAGTGTCTCACCTGTGCATGACATCTGAGCAGGGCTCTGGGCTAATACATAGCAGAGCGCATGGGACTGAGTTGACACTCAGTCAATGATGTTCCTTTGCATGTTATATTGTCTTGTGGAAGAGTCCCGATTGTGGATCCAATAAATCCTAGAAAGTGTGTCTTGTTGGTGACTTTTATGGAAGAACACTCACATTGCAAACGCTACCTTCTGTTCGTCAGTTTGGTCATGTTCATCATATTTGGTGAAAGTGAATTACTAAGCAACTAAAGTTAATGAAAACAAAACTCTCAAAATTAATTGGGTCATAGTTTTAAGCAAAGTGGAGCCTCTGTCCTTGCATTATGATTTTAGATTCCATGGAAACACTAATGATAATGGTGATCATATTACTGGTAACAGTAATGATACTAGATAATAGCAATGGGAGGGAAAAGAAGCATTAATGGGAATATACTACATGTTAGACCCCGTTTTAGTCATTCATATATGCTAATTTCAAAATAAGCTGGCAAATTAGGTATTCTAAGCTAATGACAATTGTGAGTTTTTCTTAAAAGATCTTTGAAATGAGAGAGAAATAAACTAAGTGAAAACAGTAACAGGAAGTAGTAATTCTTAAACTATACACAATTAACAGTAGATAAATAAATGAAATAATAACTATAATGATAATGACAATAAACAATATGGACAAGAGCATGTACTGTTTATATTGCACCAGGCACTGGGTTAAGTGATTTATATAAATTTACTATTTCAAAGTCATGTCAGCTGCACAGAGGGTGTATCTGATTGTTGAAGGAGACACTGAATGTGGGATCCATGAATTTGAGGTGGTGGACTCTGTGGCCAAGAGGTGATCCTGCTTTGTGTTCGCCAGGCAACTGTGGGATACCTGCCTCAGCCTCCCTACTCACTTATCTGGGTTCCCTTCAAAACAACCTGAGACAAAGACTGGCTTGCAGATGGTGTTTTTGGGAAGTGATTCCAGAATGTCAGAGTAAAGGAGGGCCAGCAGGAAGACAATGGAAGGGGAAAAGTAAATGAAATGTGCGTAGTGAACTGGTTACCAGAGTCAGAACTGGGCTTCGGTTGCCCTGTGGGCCACACAGAGTCCTCTCAGCACTGTCTCTCCAAGGACGTGAGCCTGTGACATCTATCTCTCAAGTCCATGCCCTCATGGTTGAGAGATACCATGGAAGCAACATCTTCCTGCACTTTCAGTCTCCCCAGCATGTGGGCTGATGTGGCATCAGAAAAAGCCCTGAGGCAGGAAGGCAAGAGATGCTGAAACTCCTACTTGAGGAGGGCCAGAATCAGCATGCGTGGGGCTGTCTACTAGGGCTGCGGGAAAGGAGAAGAAACAGGACACAGAGTGCCAACAGCGTCTGCTACCTCTGGCAAGCTCAGTGCTGATCATGCCCACATGAACTCCATTCTGTCCCTGACTCTTCAAGGTGGTGGCCAGACATAAGCTCTAAGTAATAACCCCTTTAAAATGTCATGAGGGTCAGTGAGACAAGCGAGGGTACCGCACTATTGCTGGTGCTCCTGAGGCTGTGACTGACATTCATCATCTCCCTCTTCCATCATCCAGCTCATATTTCCCTCACCCTCAGCCAAAGCACTTCAGAAACTCTAGGGTACTCACATGTTGGAGTGATCCAGCCCATCATCCCCATCAGACCTTCTGGCACTGGGTAACATTACTGCAACTGACTGGTCCCTGTTATCACAGGCACAGAAGCACCAAACTCTGACCCTGAATCCTGAGGAAAGCCCCCTGATTCCATTTTCTAGCAGCAACCTTACTTCCCCATGAAGATTGGGTCAGTTACCTTAACCAGTATGACAGTCCTTGGTTGTGATTGTCCATTGGAATGAAGAGTCTAAAGTGACCAGATGGCAGTCATAGCTATATGTTTGGGCACACGGTACTGTGATCCCTGGTTGTGACTGCAAGCACAGTGTTGGCAAGTGGGAGTCACTGGGAGTCATGAGAGGGGCCAGTCCTATTTTCACCCATAGATTCCTGAACTGTGAATTCCATTTACTGAGAACAAATGACACTACATCCATCATTGTTTCCAAGCAGGTACATATCCTGAAGGAGAGCACTCCAAGGTGCAAGGCATTGTCCTCAAATGGTGCTTTAGCTCAGCCTTTCAGAGATTTTCCCAACATTCTATCAGGCTGTTGCTTCTGGATGGAGAAGGCTCTGGTGGGACCAGTGGGTCCCTTTGATGTGTATCTATGGTTGCACTTTCCTCTTAATAAAGTTAACTCTCTGATCTGAGCCGATGTAATGTGAGATCCCATGTTTATTAGTCCGGTACTCTTTATTCCCTTGAAACTTGCTTTTGGAAGAGACACTGGGGTTCAGGAAGGCGACTTTATATCTATTTACTGTTTCAGTAAAGACAAATTTCAGCCCTGCCAAACACTGGCCGCAACAGAACCAAGTTACCAAGTAGCAGGCAGGGCTCAAGGGGAAGAGCCATACTGAGGATTTGGAGTCCCACTCTGCTGCTAACCCTCTGTCCACACGGAAGTAGAAGAGACTGCATTAAGTTTGGAAAGAATCCAGGCTATGAGGCTCAGTGCACAGCCTGCACCCCTGCCACTATGGTTATGCCAACTGTGGGCCCTCCGTCCAAACATGGGGTGGCTGAGGACTCAGGGGCTGGTGAGGTCATCCTGCTTACCTGGTTATTCAGTGGTTGTGATGTGGCTGTTTGCTGGTGGGCATTAACATGAGACACAAACATCTATGCCTGCTGTTCCCACTTCCATGTGTCCATTGGCATGTGTCCTTGATCTCTTTATCCCTGATTTCAATTTTTTTCCCCTTCCAGGTTCCTACCAGCTAGCTAAGCCATTTATCACCATTCAGAAATCTGTGTTAATGCTATAGCTGAGCAGTTTCTCTCCCCATATAAATTTGAGAAATTTTATTTTCTGGGTCTGCTGCCTCTTTAGGGCTGGTGCTACATCCACAAGCCAGAATAAATTCACCAAGGCCATGGCATCTTGAGAGCCTTCTGGAGACCGTGACCATCATTTGCCTTGGTCTATGCCCACCCTGTGCTCCCTCCTGCTCTCACATCACCCGACAGCAAGCACACTGTGTCTTCTCTTCAGTATTTAACAATGACCATGGAAGGGAACTTTTTTTTTTTCACTTTTGCCACTGAGCAACCAGTGAATTTTTCACTAGAAATCATATTTGTGTGAGGTGCTGTTCCACCGCTTACTATGGAAGCTGAGCCAAATCAAGACTCCTACAGCACACCGTCAGCAGCATAACTCAGGCTCAACCTGCCAGATGGTTTTACTGGAATTTAAATGTTCACTTACTAGTGCAGAGAGGCATATACTACACAAACATTGGTTCTCTCTCATTGGAACCCTCTGTGGTTCATAAAGTAGAATGTTCCACGGCAGTTGAGGTAGGAGCACCAGTGGCAATGTTATATAGGCATGACCTTGACTCAAATTTCTGCTGCCAGGTCCCTTTGGTTCCTGCCCATTCTTCAAGTCTTGTTCTCCAATCTCCCTTGATTCTGTCAGTGAGTACATATCTTTATAATAATTTCTTTTCTGCTTACGCTAGAGTCTTTCTCTTATCTACCACCAAAACCCTTGTTAAAAGATTATCAAGTACAATTTTATTCAGAAACAAATGAATCCATCAAACTGGGGAGAAGGACAGCCACAAGTGAATTAGGGAAGCCATCACAATTTAGTGGAAAAAAAACTAGACTCTGAGTTGGAAAATGTTAATAATAACAATAGAAATAGGTATTATTAGTATTGGCTTTTACTAGTATATGGCTCTAAAATCCTTAATTCTTTCAATTCTAGATCTTGCTTTGTATCTTTCTAATTATGTAGTGTGCTGGTACATGTTTAAACACATTGCAGAAAAGAAAAAGCCTTAATCTGTAGCATTTTCCCAACTTCTACTGTGTAAATATTTCTGTGATAATCTCAAGCTATCATTTTGACATCCCTGGGGGTGGAGTTAGGAGCAGATGCCCACAATTGGCTCCCATAATCTTACATGAATGAACCCCAACACACCACTACAAATGACTGGTGGAATCAATTTCCTCAGATTCAGCTCCTACACCTTCAACACCAAGAATAAATAGGTGAGCTCTAGGTTTCATTCCTAGAGTAAAATCACATAATTTTAATTGTGAACACAGGGTTGTGCAGAAGATAAATTAAGCACCATCACTTTGATCAAAATATTTGGTAAGATTTGTGGATTCACTGTCAACAGAATCAGCTATAAATACTTTTGAATGGGTGTATCATGACAAGAAATGTACTATGATTAAATTTTCATTTTTAAATAGAAAGAATGAAGTATGTTTCTACACCAGAAATCTCATTGCCAGCTTGCTGGAAGTTCACAGAAGCAGTATTTTCAGTTGACCATGTGCTTGGTGGGCAAGATCCCAGGAAGGAAGGCTGAGTGCTGGGGGTGCCGCACCAAGTGGGAGACAAGGAATGCAAGCTAAAACTGATGTTTCACTCAGCTGACTTCAGGAGGCTTGTCTTACACTCTGGAAAATATTTAAATCAGTTGAGAGATTATCTCGATGAATTAAAATAAGTTTATTTAAATGTTTGGATAACACACTCTCATCCTAATAAAGTCACTTGTGGTAGCCTACAAAGTGCATTCTTTCAACCCTCCTTTCTGATAGAACTCCATTCTCAACAAGTGCAGACGGCTCAGTGCTTGGGAACTGTAGGAAAAGAACCCTCCACAAAACCCTGGGTTGAGGATAAGTCATCTGGGATAAAAGTGTTTTGATTAGTTTAAGCCAATATGGGTAATTTCCATTCCCATTGTGACCAGTGAATTTGGGAATGGTACCTACATCTGGCTGTTGAGCTGAGAGGAGACTTTGCTGAAAGATTCTGGAAAAGTTGTCCTTACCTTTAGAAAGGGATGGAGAAAAATATCTTGATTTTATAATCCCTGAAAGCTGTTTTCACTGCTTGGTATTGGAGCAGGGGTCTTGGTAAAAAAAAAAAGGGATGAGATGACAATCCATTATGCCAGCAATGACAAATAGAAAGGGAGAAAGAAACAGGACTCTTGATGACGTCACAGAGTCCTATGACATCAGAGGCCACTGCATTAACTAATCTTAGAACAGTCCTGCTTTGGGTCCTTCTGTTATGTCAAACAAGCCTTTTCTTTTAAGTCACTTCCAAATTGTCTAATCTTCTACATGTACATATTTGAAACCTAGTTTTAGTTATTCTTTGAATATCTGACATGGTCTTTTTTCCCACTTACACTTAGTGTAATCAAGTCAATTAAATAGATGTAGATGGACTTTATCACTGGAAAGAAATAAAAGCATGCCCCTGGGCAGAGATAACTTAGTGGAGGGGTGTTCTATTTTGTTGGTATGGTCAAAGTTTTCCTGAAGGAGTTGGCATTAGAGCGAGTATGTGAATAATGAGAAGCCATCAACTTGTAGAGGTCTTGATGAAAGTATTATAAGAAGGGAAAAAGGTCAGTGAATTTAAAGGGCTTCAGGTGTAAATAAGAGTGGAACGTGCACAGAGAGAAAGAAGTGACATCTTAGTGAATGTGGTTCTAAACGGAGAGAAGTTGGTCTGACCTGAAACAGGCAAAAAAAATGAAGATATGACAAAACTCTTTGAAAGACTTTGAAAAACAATCAACCAAGGAAAACGGCCTGAAAAGACAGGCAACCAATGAGGTGATCCCAGCTTACTTCCTTGAGGAAATGTCTAGGGCCTGGTGCAGGAAGTGGGGAGGCGGCCAGAGTTCGGTGGACTCCATGAGTCGAGGAGACAGAACGGCGAGTCCAGGGTGACCAAAGAACTAAGAATTTACAAGACAAAATATGAGAGAGGTGAGAACTGCACAGAGAGACCACTTGGGAGGTTTGCAGAGATTTCCCAGGAAATATTCAGCTAAGTAGTGATCAGCAGGTGTGTGTGAGGAAACTACCAGAAGCCAGGGACAGAATCACCCCAAAGAGCTAGAGCCCAGCACTCACAGAGTTTTGGGGACCATGACTGTTCCTACCAGCTGCGCTGGAGAACCCCCAGATTTACAGGGCATGGAACTGAGTACACAGACAGGTTTGTGTCCATAACAAGGAATAACTACCTTGCACTGAACACTGCTTTGGTCCTCAGTGAAACCAGACCTAAAACATGAAACCGTTTTCAAGTAACTCTTACCTACCTTCAGGAAACAGCTCAAAATGTTTATAGGAATACAAAAATATCCTGTGCCTATCAAAGTAAAAGCCTCAGGACCTGACACCCTGACAAAAAAGTGCCGGGCATGCCAAAGAGCATGGCTTATCATGTGAGGATTGTTCATTCCATTGAAGCAGACTCAAAGCGGGCACTGCTATTGGAATAGCAAACAAGAACATTAAAACTGTTGTTCTGTTTCCTTATGTTTAGAAAGTAAAGGAGACATGTGGGAGATATGTGAAATACCCAAATCAATTCCTAGAGATGAAAACGATATGCCTCAGGTGAAAGTTCAATGAATGGGAATAAGAGCAAATTAAATATTACATTTTAAAAAAGAGTTCAATTGAAGACATGACAATAAGTTGATATAAAAATGAAACATAAAGAGAAAAATAATGTGTGTGTGTGTGTGTGTGTGTGTGTGTGTAAAAGAGAGAGAGAGGGAGGGAGGATAATAGTCCCAAATTTTCTATTTTGATGAAAACTATAAACCCAGTATGCCAATAATGCAATGACACCCAAACATAAGAGTCATGAAGAAAACTATACCAAGGCACATAATGAAATTTCTCAAAACCAGTGATGAAGTGAAATAATTTAAAAGCAGACAGAGAAAAAAGACACATTGCATCTAGAGGAACAAAGTTAAAAGTAACAGCAAATCTCTCATTGCAAACAGTGTATGTGTGAAGACAGTTGAAAAATGTCTTTAAAGGACTAAAAATACAAGCAAATAAATCTCTCAACCTACAATTCTATACAACCTCCCCCAAAATAACATAGCAGCCATGGAAGCATACTACTCTAAGTTTTTTATTCTGCACCGGATGCATTACAATATCTAAAACATACAACTATAATATTTCTAAAAGAAATGTTAGAATAAACCTTTTTT
>VMDR010028904.1:0-12960 GCA_007922815.1 Macrotus californicus | reverse complement strand
ATTAAAAAAATTTATTCCTCTGGATTTGTTAAAAGAGCTCAGCTATATGGATTCTGAATTCCATAGCTGCTACCACTTTTAAGTATTCTAACCCAATATTTTGCTTATGTTCATTCTGGAAATCATTTCCACGTGAGTACACTTTCTCGCTACTTCAGGATTTGGTGGTGTCAACGCATCTACTTAATATTTGCAAAATAACTGTCAATATCTTCATGGACAGCAACAGGTATTGTTTATTTATTGAGTGTCCATTAACGTACCAGAAAATTTACAGCTATTTCCTGTGATGTAGGTTTTATCATTTTTTTCTTCAGATGAGGAAACCAGGATTTGAAGAAGATAATGTTCCCGCTTAAACCAGCTACCAAACAGCAGAGCCGTTTCACAGATAGATATGTGAGTTAAGGCTTATGCTGACTTCATTGCATGACATTTCCTCTTAGCCAGACAGTTAACGTAAAGTGGTGCAGGGAGATGGCAAGGCATGGGGAAATTAAAGTGGGGAGTGGTGGGGGCCCGGGAGGTGGCAACATACGAATTGAGATAGCAGACTGCAGATTCAAGTCAATTCAACTCTATTCAAGTTCTGCTATTTATCAACTCTATCATATTAACTTATTTAACTTTCTGGGTCTCAGGGTCTTGGTCTATAAAATGGGATTCTGATAAGTACCTCAGAGGATTGTCAAGAGATTATGGTTATAACCCACTTTGTCTAATAACTCATAGTGAAACCTGCATATCTACCATCATCATCCTCATCACCGTCATTAATGTTGCCATTTTCTAGTCTTTCCTGTGTTGTTGATTAAAATGTTTCCCAATGTAAATTAAGGGAACCTGTGCAAGAAAGCAAAAGGGATGGGCAGAGCTTGCTATAAGGATAAATCCAAATCTTATGCCAACTAATGCCAAATGCCAAATGCCAGAGGACACAAACCCAGAGTGCACTAGAATATGGAGAACATGTAGCACAAAATTCCTGAACTAACATTTGAAGATGGAGTTAAAGAAATGTGTGAACTTAAAAAAATTCTCATTTCTTAACCAATGAAATTTCAATAAGTTAATTACATTATATACTTTTTTCTTATTTCCTGTATTTGGAAAATCAGTTTCTTAATCTTTTAGAATTATTATTTCTATCGATTCTTCCCAAAGGATGTTTCTGGTGCTTATCAGATAGATGAGTAAGTGCTCACGCCCGCCATTTCAGTGAAAAGATATACAAGGCAGCGGGGTGGACACGGTGGCGTGTTGCTGGTTCACTCACTCGGGACTCAGAAGCTCTCAGGCCCCCTGCTTCCCGAAGTGCTAGAATTCGATAACTCATACCTGAGTCACTCCAGCAAGTGCCCTCAGCCTAAGGAAGCTGCCTTGCCCAAGCCTGCTTTCTCCATGGAGATGGGAGAGAGTGATATGCCAGAGTCCCAGACCTTTTGCCTCACCTGGGACAACTCCGAAAGCTACCCCGGTGTCAGAGTTCCTGATGGGATTGGCTGAAGCCTGCGCTGCCACCATATAGACATTTATTTCTTCCCTCTGTTCAATTCCACTCCCCTCAATGCTCACAGATGTTTTCCTGTCAGGGAGTAAAAATTTTACTCTACTCCTCTAGGTTCTGCTGGCTGGCCTAAGAATTACATTGTCATGAGACGGATTAACAGGAGAAAATCCAATTTAATGACACACATGTGGGGCTCTATAAGAATATGGGGTCCCACAGGCAGTCAGGCAATTGGGACTCACACACCGTTATGAGCTAAGGAGAAGGGGTAGGAGCTGGAACTTTAAAGGAGAGGAAGGCCATTTACACGGAGATGTAAAAACAAATGTTTAGTAAACAAACGTTAGCAGTGCCTTGCAGAGACAAAGGGACACAGAAAGGACTTTGGTCTCTAAGCCCTGCTGAGTTCTCCCTAGCAAACCTAGCCCATATTCTTTGTAGATATCTCTGGTCATAATGCTCTTCCTGGACCAGGCCCTGTATTAAAATTCTTTTTAGGCAGTCCAGGGGGAGGTAAACCTTCCTTTCTGAGTCTTTCATTTCTTAGACATAATCAGCCTAGAATAATCTCCATGCAAATGGGCACACTGTGGAGTGCCACAGTCTTGTTCCTCCATGGTCCCAATGTCATTTTCCAGTAAAATCCTTGCATGCAAATCTCAGAGCCTGTTACCTGAAAATCAAACCTATGGCTGGTCATTTCCAAGATATATGTGTGTAACCTCATACCTTTACTTAAGATAAAATTACTTGTGTGTTTAAGCATATTTGTGTCACCTCTGTAAGACTGTAGGGCCAAAACAAATTTAAAATACTGGAGCCTTAATTCTCACTGTTCAAAAAGAAGGAAGACTTCACCCCTCCCTTTTCTTTGAGCATTTACTTTAGAAGCTGTTTAATTGTAAGTTTTTTTTCTGTCTCTTTGAAATGTATGCAAACTTTTCCAAAGGTGAATTAGCCTTCTGCCTGATTTAATACCCAGGATTGTCTTTCTTAAAGACCCAGAGTCATCACTTTGGAAGGTAATCATTGAGGAAGATAGCAGCCCTATTCCCCAGTTTCTGGGGAAGGGACCTAACTTCAGTGTGCCCCTGTTCCCAGAACTACCTTCAGTCATAATGATTTGAAGAGTTTGTTTTTCCCTTGGATAAAGGCAATTATCTAATACTGATGTTAACCCCATTACCAAGTGAATTTAGAATGAGCTCCATGCTATGAAGCCTTCTTCTCTGAGGACTAGCTATTGTTTATCTCGAGAACGTGAGCTGTACCGGCTTGGTTATACAAAAGGGTGGGGTTTTGACAGACTGCTTGTGATGTGCAACACATCTTGGTTTAATAATTACTCAGTAATAAAATTGTTTTCTTTCTCTTCTACCTCTGTGGAGAGGCTATCTAGGTTGAAGAAACTTTGTTTTTAATTCTATTTCCCTAGTAATATGTCTGAAGGAGAGAACTGGCTACATGAAATCCTTTAGATATTATAGACATGGGTTAACCTGTGGCTGCTGGCCTATGTACCACAGTACTATTTTCCTTCCTAGCCAGCCTAAAATTCCCCAAACTGGTCAATGTGCAATTCATTCCTTAGGCTGAATTGCACTCCAGAAAATGTTCTCAGCCTAAGGAAGCTGCCTTGCCAAGGGTGGAGCCCTCTCCCTGAACATGGGCTGCATTAAATGACTGGTCCACAGTGATGGGAGAAGTTTACATGCAAAGGAGCATTGTCTGCAGAAGGCCCCACCGGTTCCAGAGGACCTGAGGAAAGTGGAAAGGCCTTCGAGTCATCTCATGATGACAGGTTTGTTTAAGCAAACTCCAAATTCGGATGAAGAGGCTGTCCTCTCATGGCCATGGCAAATAGCACTAAGTAATTACAGTTCTTTCTTATTGAACTGAGATGTGGCCTCAGAAACACTCTCGGTACAGAATCACAGGTGCCCACTACCAATAAATCAGCATTGGCTCGACATGATTTATGGGATTTGTCAGCTGGCACCAGAGAGAGTATATAAAGTCTACAATTCTCTTCTAATTCTTGGCAGCAATAGGAATAATGAAAGTATAGAGAATCTTCTAGAGTGAATTATACAATATTAGAGTTGAAAGCAATGTGCTGGAGCTTATACACAGTGAAATCTGTGAGCATCTCTTCCTCACTTCACTTTCAATGATATCAACAGTTTGCAACATGGGAATAGATACATGTTACCAAACCTGTTTTTAAACTTTTTTTATTTTTTACTGCTCCTGTTTTCTTGTTTGTTTGTTTCCCAGGGAATCAGGTTCCAAACATCTCCCGGCCTGTCAGTGGCTGAAAGCTGCTTGAGAGTGGAGAACGCTGTGACTAGATTTTACGAATTTAGTAGAGTACAGCCAAGATGAAAGCAGGTTTTATTTTTGTCCTATATCATTTTTCCATAGCAGTCTTTTTAAAGTATATATAACAACCTCCTAATAATATTATTTTAATCATTAATAATGAAAATTGGAAAAAAATTGTTGTAGATGCAATAGTTAGAATGATTTGATTTTAATAATAAATTCTAACAAGTGTTGGTTTGGTTTTATTCAGTGAACTGGGTTCTTTCATAAGAATTATTTCTGGAATCCTTCAATAAAGGCTATTTAAGAGGGTCTTTGAAATCCCATCAACAATGGAGAAAGAAGCAACTCCTCAGGTCAGGGAAGGGCCTGCCTAACCCCCTGTGTCTGAGTAAGTTGTGAGAGGCTGTGATTCTAACCCACTGTCGGTTACACGATTACACGCAAATGATGTTTTCTTTCACATCAGTCTGATCTCACTTTCTACTGCCTAAGTTACAAAAACATGAAAGCGCACATCATTACCAGAGGAATCTCTTGAAAGAGTGAATAAAAGTACTTGGAAAACAGAAAGGCAGAAAGAGAAACCTGTACAAAGAATACATCTGGTCCACATTTGATTTGTGCCTTTGATATTAATGTTGTATCTTTGAATGAACATTTTTCATGTATTTAACAAAATAAGATATTGTATATAGAGAAAAAAAGGAATATATAGGATATACTATGAAGTAAGTAATCAATACCTAATAATATTGCACTCTTACTATCTGCTTGAGTGTTGTGGTAAGTTTTTAACTTATATTCAAAAATCAATCTACAACCCATGTTTTCGAGCTCCCATTTTGAATCAGTCATCATTCCAGTGATTGGCCAAAGTGTGATAAAAAAAATAAATGAAAACCCCTACTCTCACAAAGCCCCTGTTCTAAACATAGATGTATGTATATATGTACACACACGCACACACGCACATACACACAGTTATACTAACACAGAAACACTGAGGCAGATGCCTGGAGGGGTTGACTAAGTTGCCCAGGTCCCTGCTGTTAGGTGTTTGCAGCTTCGGACTTGACAGCAGCGCCTCCTCACTGCTTACAATGCTCTGCTCTTGACAGGAGAAGGGAAGGGCAACCCCCAGCTCCGTGACACTGCACAACACTGTGAAACGGCACAGCCTCCAAAACATGCGCACTTCACCTAAGGTCACGTTTAAGAAACCAAAGATAAATGTGTGTTTATTAAAACTAGGAGGAGAGAGAGAGAGAACATATTCTCAAGAAAGTAGGAAAAGGTTACAATTACCAAACTCTTAGGGAAGTTTTACGTTCACAGCAAATTGGAGAGGAAGGTACAGAGATGCGCCACAGGCGCATGCCGTTGTGCACGCACAGCCTGCCCCGCTATCAGTGCCCTCCACCAGAGAGCCGCATTGTTATAATGGATGAATTCACACTGACACGTGGTTTACCTTAGGGTTCCCTCTCGGTCATTCATTTTGGGCTTTGGGCACATGTGTAATGACCTGTTTCCGAAATTTTCCCATATTTTGCCATGTATAACGCACTCTTGTGTATAGTGCACATCCACGTTTTTGTCCCAAACATTCAGGAAAAAAAAATTTCATTTTAATTTTTAATTCAATTTTTAATTTATTTATATTTAGAAACAAACCCAGTTATATTCCACGGTATTATTTTGTATGTGGATATTTTTATTGCTTTCTAGAGTTACATTCTAATGCATAAGCATAAATAAAAGAATTGAAAACATTATGTAGATGTGGACTTAGTACTACTCATGTATAATGCACATCCTTCTTTTTCCCTCAAAAATTTGGGCAAAAAATTGTGCATTACACACTGCAAAATACGGCAGTATCATAGAGTGGTTTTACTAATCTAAAAATCCTGTCTTCTGTCCATTCAGTCTTCCTTCCCCTCCCCACTGATCTTTTAATCTTAGTCTTCATAGCTTTGAGTTCTCTACTATGTAATATAGTTAAATCATACATTTTGTAGCCTTTTCAGATTATCTTCCTTCAGTTAGTAACATGCATTTGAGTTTCCTCTATGTCTTTTCTAGGTTTGACATGTCTTTAGTGCTGAGTAGTATTCCACAGTGTATACATACCACAGTTGATGTATACATTCACCTACTAGAGGACATCTTGGTTGCTTCAAAGTTTTGGCAATTACTTAAAAAACTGCAATTAACATTCATGGGCAGAGGGGTTGTGTATGTGTGTGTGTGTGCGTGTGTGTACATAAGTTTTCAAATTCTTTGGCTAACTAGCAAAGAGCACAATTGCCAGATCATACGGTAGGATTATGTTTAGGTTTTTAAGAAACTGTCAAAATGACTGCCAGTGTGGCTGTACCATTCTTCTTCCCCCTCAGGAAAGAATGCGAGTGCCTGTTGCCCCACATCTTCATCAGCATTTGGTGTTGTCAGCATCTGCATTCGGCCATTCTAATAGGTGCGGAGTGGTATCTCACTGGTGTTTAATTTACATTTTCCTGATGACATGTGATGTGGAGCATCTTTTCATGTGGCGATTGTCCACTGGCATACCTTCTTTGTCAAGGCATCTGTTAAGGTCTTTGGCCCATTTTTTAATCAGGTATAAACTTTTATTCATAAAATAAGTAGCAGGCCCTATTTGGCCTAGAGATTATAGTCTGTTGACCACGTCCCAGAAGGCACACAATAGAACTTTGAGAGTGATATGATCCTGTGTGATAGTACTGTGGCAATATTTTTTGAAACTTTAATTAGTTCCATAAAAAATCTTAATGGACAATGAAAGTATTTAAGTAATTAAAATTGTTCCTCCACAGACTTTGAATTAAGGAATTGGTTTCATGTACATTCATCTTTTAGAAATAAAATTCCTTGGAAGAACACACAATTTGTTAAAATAATACCATGGAAGTGGCAATGCAAGCTTTTCCACAGTTTATGCCTCCCACAGGAAGCTGTGGGTGTTCAGACGTTTACTGAAAAGCTCACAGTTACCCCGTGGTGTGTCTCCACCGTCTGTAGTGCCCGTTTCATGTCACAGGCCACCTCGCCATTGGGTTGAGTCAGAGGAAACACTGGCACAATTCCACTCCGGACTTCTGCCCTGTCTTGCTCATTCTACCAAGAGTAGCAGGACAGAAGCAGTCCCTTCTTCCAGTCACTGTTCTTGGAACAGAGAAGAGCAGCCAGTCTGAGTTTTATCAATAGGACCAGCCAGATGGCAAACAGGCTGTTTTTAACTTTATGAAAATAATATTCAAGATACATTTCATCCCAATTGTGCCCTTTTTGACTATACTAGAAAAGACAGATAAAACCTTTTTTTCTCCCATCCCTTCATTATGCTTCAGTACTTTCATCCTTACTCATGGTGAAAGGGAAAAAAAACATGACCGCTCCTTGCATGGAGGTTCCTGTCAGAATGACAGTGTATCCTCTTCCAGGGAACATGTTGTAGCTGCACAAAGTCCTGTGAGTTCAAGGTAATAGGAAACAGCCTACAGGTGACATGTTTAGGACATGCCTTCTGGTTCGACTCCCCACCCCTCTTATGGTCATGGAGGGCAGGAGTGGTCTGAGACAAAGTCACATAATAAATGAAGGTAAGAAACCTAACATTTCATTCTCTGCTTTCTCCCTGTTTAAACTGATTCACAGAAAGAGGCTTTGGAAAGATTCTTCTATTCCTCCTAAAGATCCTTCCATTGTATAACTATGTGACCTTAGACAAGTTACATACCTTGTCTAAGTCATCCATAAAATAGAATCCTCATCCACAAAATAGATCTAGTAATGCATTCTGCATAGTTCCTTTGGTTATTTTCTCTCCGTGACACACTCAGTCTGAAGTATCCTCTGTCCTTTGTTGCTGGAGCTGGGAGTCTGCACACATTCCTGAGAAGCTTGTGGCTTTCCCCTCCAAGCAGCCGACCAGGTTCCATTAAGTTTTACCAACATTAGCTAGATGTAAGAAGACAGGAATAGGAGAAAAATTCCTGCTTCTGAGTTCAACACAGTTTTAGCTATGATGGCAGCAAGGCTGGAGTAATTCCAGAACCTAGCTACCCAGCCAAAGGCAGTAGCTTTACAAAGATTCCAGCCATTTTCAAGAAGCATATCTTTTACAGAACCCAGAGACAATTGAAACAGCAGCTCTAACCGTAAATTAACAGACGCTTGTGGAATTCTTTGTATTAGTTATCTATTGGTATGTAACAAAGTCCTCGAAACTGTTTTAGCAGCTAAAAATAAATAAATACTATATAGTATGTAGTGTAATGTAATATAATAGATAATATGTAATATTAATGTAAATATTAATATATAAGCACCATCTCACACAGTGTCTGATTGTTGGGAATCTGGAAGTCATTTAGCTGTTCAGCAGTCATGCTTCGGTGTCACTCATGAAACTGTCGTCCAGCAGATGACCAGGCTCATCGTCTGAAGGCTTCACTTAGGTTGGGGAATCCAATTCCAGTATGACTCCCTCCCTCACATGATTATTGATCACAGGTCTCAGTTTCTTTCTGGCTGTGGACAGAATACCTCACTTCCTCAACCTATGAACCTTTCCACAAGGCTGCCTGCAACATCACAATGTAGGAGCTGGCATTCCTCCAGAGAGTGATGAGAGAGAAAGGGTAGGAGAGGGTGAGGGAGAGGCATGGAGAGAGGGAAGAGGGAGGGGTGGGGAGACAGGCAGAAGCCATCATATCTTCTATATTCTAGCACACAAAGTGACATATCACTGGGATATGTCATCACTTTTGCAATAAATTTTTGGTCACACACACCGGCCATTGTGATGTGATGTGAGAAAAGGCGATTCTAGGGCATAAATACCAGGAAATTGAAATCACTGGAGACCGATTAGAAGCTGGTTACCATTCTTCTCCCTCCTGTTCTTATAGTCCTTCTAACATTTTAAAAATATCTTTCAATCCCCCCATTCTCTCTTGCCCTGTCGTTGTCTCATACATAGAGTGTTCTCTGCTTTCCTAACTTGATCCTGCCTAACACTCCTCCCTAATACTTACTGAAAAAGTATAACATACAAATGGACAGTCACAAGTCAGCAAAAACCTTGGCTACCAAATGATACTCAGTAGGTACTATTACTCCTATTTTAATGAAGTAAAAAGCATTCATATTGGCCTTCAGTGATTTCCCTGGGAAGAGTTGGACCCTTTGTCCTTTATGGCATTCAAATGACTAAGTAGTACCTGCATTAGAACTTTTAAGGTATAGTGTTAAAATTAATCCACTTACATATCTGCATACCTACAAAAATTTGAGCTCCCTCCTGGCAGGAAGCTTATATTATGTTTCTTTATGTCCACAGCACCTCGCACAGTGTGTGACTTATAATAAGCACTCAACAGATGAGGAGGTGAGGAATGTGTGGGCTGAGAGTGGGGAGAGGAGAGGAGACGTACCATTTCTAATCTCCCCCTAAATGGAAAAGGAATAGGTGAATTGAACTGAAAGTGTGGAGATCACTTAATGAACCATTTCTGAAAGAGTAATATTTAGACACATTTTAATCTTTGTTCCAAAATGGAAGGTGGAAATATTTTTTTCCTGTTTTCTATTCTAAAACTTAAATGCGCCTTTTCAAAATTACTTTGGCATGCAATTATGCTTGCAGAAAGATAATTTTTATTTTAGATAGTGAAATAATAAAATGTAATGGGAAGAAGGCAAGAACAGGACTTAATTTTAAAAATGTTTCTCATAAAGCATCTAGAGATTGGAGCTCCCTTCAAAACCATTCATCAGTTTGAAGTATGTGGAGCAGGATGGTAACAACTCTGTGATTAAGGGTGGTCTGGTGATCTCTTTTGTTTAGAAGCCCTTTTTCACAGACAGCTCAACTCATTCTTTTGTCATGGAGTGTACAGAGCACATCAAGAACCTACTAAGATGTGTGTGTGTGTGTGTGTGTGTGTGTGTGAACCCATGAAGGTAGTGAAAAGGAAAGAAATTTGTAGAAGGAGACATATTTACTGTCTAACAAAATTCAAGATGTGTCTTCCTCACTTTTACCCTCCAACCTGTTGTAACCACATCTAATTTCGAAGAATCAAACTTGGGCCCAGACCTTTAGCTACAAGGCAATTTGATAAATCTAGTCCTATTTTCTAAGCATTCAATCTCTGCAGCATAGGAGGGCACATAGAAGAAAGTGACAATTGCCAAGAAGTCATATATAGGATGTGTTAAAATAAAAATTAAACTTTATCCATAACCATAAAGTACTAATATTTTATATTACAAATTCTGATGTTTTGTTTTTATCTGGTTACATAATTCTATCACTTATATTATATAAGTACATAAGTATGTAAGTAATAGAATTGTGTAACCAGTAACAAGAAGCTTCATTCGCATCTTGACATAGCATTTATTATGTCTTTTTTAAAGGTACATTAATTATTCAGAAAAAATATTTATTTCATGGGCCAACTTTTTAAATTTTATGTATAACTAGAAGGTTAAATTGTCCACATTTGAGTAAGAATTAAAGCAGAGACTACTCTCTCCATTTTTTTTATTCAACTGGTTCATAACAGAACCTTAGCTTAACACATTGCTGCTCATCCACAGATGATAATAATATCCAGCCTGCCTTGCAGTTAGGTATGGTCACATTTGCTCGGGATATGAAAGTGAAAATATTATATGATTCTTCCAAGGTATGTCCTTATAAAGAAGGAAGTGTGCCCATCTAAGCCCTCTCGATATAGCTTACTGGAACTTGAATGTTACAGCAAGAGTTACCTCTAGCAACCACATTTAACTGTGAACATCAAGATCATCCAGTGAAGAATGGTGAACAATGAGCCGGAGAGATTTCGAGTCCCTGATGATGGGCAAAGGGGAGGCTGTCTGTTTTTCATTCTGATATTTTCAGATGAAGAGGTCTGTGATCTTTAAATGGTACATCTTGCTTTTGTTTTCAATCTTGGGTCCGATGCAAAATTTCTCATATCAAGTAATTTATGGAAGCTAGTCCAAATTGAAATTCAATACTTATTGAGAGGTAACCTGCTGCACATATGACACTATCTAAAAATGTATCAGAACTGAACACAAGCCTACACATTAATATTAGCTATTCACTCATTCGCTTGTTCTTTTAGTCAGCAACTATTTGGCAAGGGCATCAACACCGGCTTGTAGTCATCCATACATACTTCAAGTACCCATGTGGCAGTCTTTGAACAGGATGCCAACGCTGCTCTGAGGAATGAAATCAAATGTGTACACCAAGACAGCAATACTTTCAAGGCACAGAGTTGGCCACTTCTGCATTATAATACAAAGGGCATTCAATAAAAGATGACTCTAAAGGTTTCTTCTTAAATTAGTTAATTGGTATTACATTATTATTCTATTAACACTCATTACTAATAAATATTAGTAGTTCATTATTAGTATTCTAATTTAAGATTCAAAGTAATGTCAGAAATAGCTTTCCCACCTGGTTACCTACTCCCTCAAAATTCCTTCCCATAAATTTGGCTTCCCAAATCAAATATTTTGTGCTACTACACAACCTCAAAGATTAGTAAGAGTGAGAATCTAAACACATGTGTTAAACCTGTGTGTCAGGAAAAGTTGGGGAGCTGGAAGAAGAAGGCCAGCCTGGTGGTGAAGGTCGTAGCCCAAAGGGTAGATCAACTCCAAATAATGAAATTGAGAGGAAGAGACAGCTCCCAAATTTTTGTACTTGGAAATTGTGTTGATGTCTAGTTGTTGCAATTTTACATGTAGCTATTCCATTTCTGTAACATAAAACTTGAGGAAAGGGGCTTTTTTAATGGAGAATATCTATGTACTTAAGATTGAGGAAAATTGGTTCTTAAATTTTGTTACGGGCTGTGAGTATGTGTCTATGGGCTCATGTGCATTTGTGGGGGCGTGGGGCTCCATGACTTCCCAAATTATAAAACCTCTCTTTACACAGATCTTTTGTGTACTCAAAGAAGGAATAATACAAACTTCTCTCTTTTATCTACAGTAAGCTTATGTCCAGATCTTCAGATCTACACTTAAATTATTTTTGAGATAACATATGTTAAAATGTTAGGAAGAATCTAGAAGATAAATTACCCCCAAGGCGAGTTACAGGAAGCATTACTCTATCACAGATGGAGTAAACAGGATGCCTCTGTTAGCTGGGAATGGCGTGCAGAAGGGGAGGTCTGTGACACACAGTGAGTCCCAGCCTGTGAGGTCAGAGATGCAGGGACAGCTTAAACCTCATGAGAAAGACCCTTGATGTAAGTTCAAAGCTATATCCTCCCAGGACTGCTTTTCATACTGACTGACACCTGAAACATGGGGTCAGCACTAGAACTTTGCAGAGATCAGAAAGGAAGGCAGGTGGGAAGCAAAACTGACAAACTGAATTAGCCGGATGTGCCATTACTCAGCTTCTTGGAGACACAAAATTCTTACAATACAGGATCATAAACCTTTAGCCCTAAAGAGAGGGTGTTTGTACAATTGTTATGGGGAAAAAATAAATAAGCCCATGCAAGTAAACATCAGAAAACTTGCTACACAAGTACTTTCATTGGCATTTTGAGGGTAATCTTGCTCTAAGTATTGGAAGTCTTGACAAACACATTTCATTGCGGGTTTTTCTGCCCATTATGTCTGCATCTTAAATAACAATTGGTGCTCTTTGGTGTCATATATACATCCCTATTCCACTTACAATTAATGGACCAAACAAGTCACATTCTGAATTCTGTCATGTCTGAATTCAATAGAGAAGTTAATAGCAACTCTACCATGTCCCTGGAAGGAGACATCGGACAAGATATTTGTGATTAGAGACACACAATAGCTACTAAAAACTTTATAGAAGTTTCAATTTGGAATGAAAGGCAGGCAACAAAAATAAAAACAAAACAAAGAAACATAAATTATTATTTTTTAAATTATTTTTCTAAGTTATGACTTTTAAGAGAGAATTGTATGAAATATATATGTATACACACACAAAGAAGAAAAAGGAAAAATTATCTATATTCCACTGTAGCTAGATACAAACACTGATAATCTCTGTAGCCTTCCTATTGTTC
>VMDR010028903.1:0-12960 GCA_007922815.1 Macrotus californicus | reverse complement strand
CATATTTTCAGAATTTTCTATACGACAATGCATTGTTTTTGTAATAGGGAGAAAAAAGAGGAAAAAAGAAAAAGAAATGGAAGAAAATGCATTCAAATTCCAACACTGGTTTAATGTGATGATGAGGATATGTTATATTTTTAAAATTATTTTCTCTATGTTTAAATGTTTTTCAATGATCTGTATTACTTATCCAATGAAAACAAAATTATTATCAGAAACTTGCAAGACTCTCATTTGCTGTGCAGTCTGAGATACACTCTGCAAAGTCAAATATTTGCCAGTAACTTGAAACACATACCAAATATCAAAATTTGGAATAGGAAACTTTTACAGGTTATCAGTAAAAACCATAGTTGTGACTTCCCAGAAAATCTCAGGAGCTCTAACTATGGGCACCAAAATATGTCCTAGAGTGCTGCTGGTGGGTGGGGAGAAGGGGCAGGGGCCCAGTGGGGAAGCTGCTGTGAAATCCTTAATATTCCCATAGAACTTCTGTGGCAGGAGTGATTGATGGATGATATATAATTGATTTCACTTGACAAGCATAAAGGAAAATTTTCCCTGAGCCACTGTAACCCGAGCTAATGAAACCCTATTTAACTAAGGGTGTGTATTTAGACTGGATCTTACCTTAGTGACTTAGCCATTAGTAGGAATTCATTGTTTACCTTTAGGATTCTTATCAGTACTTAGACTCTGTTTGCAAGTGATTTTCTCCTGATTGCTCAACATGCTCAGTGCTATATGATTTGGGAATAAATGAAAATATTGCAAGATCACAAAAAGCTAATCTCAACTATCTAATCTGTTTAGAACTTTGTGATTTTCTCTTCTCTTTCAGGATGCATTATGGTTTGCTCTGGAAAGATCCTGAGAACAAACAAGACACCTGTCTCAGGTCTTGTAAAACGTCAGATCTTTCCCTTTCCTTGAAGGCTTCTGGAGATTTAAGCCATATCATCACACTCACATGTCCTGCCCTGACTCATTCCCCATTCCCACTGGGGCGACGTCATGGTCAGTTGTCCCCAGGAGTCTGCTGTCCACAAGACCCCCTTTATAAAAAGTTCCAGGAAAAAAAAGATGAGCTCTCAGAAGTCATAAGAAACTTCCTGTGGGCCCTGCTGCTGGTTAACCCTGGACAGGGGACCAGATCTGGGTTCTGGTTGTACTTTGCCCCATGTAGACGACCTTGTACAAGTCACCCAGCTTTTAGAGACTTTCATTTCATCATTTGCACAAGGACAGAATTAAAGTCAATGACCTCTAAAGTCTGTTTCAGTTCTAAAATTCTGACTCAGAAGAAGTTCCTTACGGTCAGTGGCAGAAGGGCCCAGGGAGGGCTGAGGGGCCCTTCACAGCGAGAGAAGGGGGGCTGACGCAGGGCCTGTGTGTCAGGGGGAATGTTAGCTACTCCCATCCAGCCCTGCTCGCAGAAAACTAAGAGGTGAGAGTAGAGATTCAACACTATTAAACGTTTCTCCAGATAAAAGGCCTGGATGCATCAGGTGAATTGGCAGTTGTCTTTCTCCTGGGTGGTTGGAGCTGTATTTTTCCTTCCTTGGCAAAGAAACAAGGTCATAGGTGTGCCATGTGGAAGTGTTCATGAATAATTAGGAGACAGAGACAGCTGACACCAAAAGGGTTGGCTCTATGGGCCCTCAGATTTTGGCCGCCTTGAGAATCCTTCAAACAAAGACTTACTCTAGAGCTGCTGTGATGTCACCCAGGGCCAGGTGGGCTACTGGCCCCAGCCCCGCCTTCACATATCTGCTCTCAAATGTCCCTGTCCTCTGCCAGGTGTGCTCTCAGAGGTGGCACAGATCCTCCTCTCTGCCCGAGAGCCAGCTTGCTTTGATTTCCAGGCTGAAGAGGATTTTTCTGATGTCCACTTAGCCCTCACCTCTACACATCCAACCTCTGGTGGGAACCTGCGTCCCTGCCTCCATCTTCCTTGGGAACCATGGCTGCCTGCCTTCCTGCACTCTGCCCCTACTTCAGGCGCCTCAGAACCCAGAGTGGAGCAGGAGAGTGAAGCCCTATTTCCCCTTTCTGCCTCCTCCCTGCATCCAGACTCACCTCCACATCGATACCAGTCAATCTTCCCAAAGCATCATTCTACATCATTTATCAGTTCAAAAATCCAGTGTCACCCTATTTCCTACTAAATTAAATCTAAATTCCTTAGCCAAAACTTCAGTGCTCTTTATTACCAAACTTACCTCCAAGTTCTCTCTAACATATTTCAGGTACCCCCAACTCAATGGGAGAATCCTCCCAAAGCAGCACAAACTCACCCATCTGCACATTTTGCCCACTTTACCCCCCCCAACACACACACACACACACACACACACACACACAATACACTCCACCTTTGTGGAACTCCTAATCCTGAAAATTCCAGCTTAAATGACTCTCCTCCTGGGAAGCCTGCCTAGCATCTCTCAGCCTAAGTAAGATACTCTCTCTTATGTAATCACAGTGTTCACACCTGTTTGGGACATCAACACTTTCTAACTAAAATCAGAGGATGCATTCAAAGAACAAAGAATCACTAATAATTACATCTGGTTTATCTTTGTATATCTGTGGCATAATATATGCTACATAGCAATTTCTCAATTAATGCTCAATGAACCAAGAGTAGAGGTCAACCAAACACTGCAGACTAATTACTCCATACCTCTGGGTTGTTAAGGTGAAAAGCAGATGTGAATGGCCGGAAATTGGAATCCACAAGTTGACAATAACAGGCTTCTTCCTCTGAAAGGACAATCTTCTTTCCATCAAAGGATAAACTGTCTTCACAAATCAAGATGCTACATCTGGGCCACTTATTTTCTGTCACAGACTCATGAGAAACTAAGGTAACTTATGGACCTTCTTCTTGTAAAAATGTTATGTATATATCTGGACAAATATTTAGGTACAATTTTTTAACTTATTTGGTAATAATTTCAAACTTCCAAAAAGTTGAAAAAAAATAGTATAAGAAACATCCACATATCTTTTACCCAAATTCATCTGTTGACACCATTTGTTTTATCATTTGCTTCCTCCAGCTTGTCCATTCTCATTCTGTATGTATGTGCATATTTTAAAATATATAATTTTTCCTGAACAATTTGAGGGTTAGTCACATAATCAAAGCCATTTACCTCTAAAGACTTCATTGTCTATTTCCTAAGAATAAGGATATTGTCTAGGGGGTAGGAAGAGGAATGTAAGGGTATGGAGGGATAAATGGGGTTGGAAGGGGGCTTGGAGTGGTGAACACGCAATACAATATACAGACGATGTAAAAAAAAAGAATGGGGATATTCTCTTATGTAATCACACTATTATTATCAATATTATACATTTGTATATTTTTATCTAATCCACTGTTCCTACTCCTATTTTGTCAATTGAGCTAACATCATCTTTCATAGCATCGATTTTTTCTCCAGGACAGTCTGCAGTCTAGGGTCAGGTGTTACATTTTATCGTCATGTCTCTTGACCTCCTTTAACCTGGAACATTTCCACACACTGTCTTACTTTGATATTGACATAAAAAAATCCCTCATCTTTTTTTCCTCATTAACTAGAACACTCTTCATGTTTTGTTTGTCTCAGGTTTCTTCGTGATTAGATTGAGGCTTTGCCTTTTGGGCTGGCAAACTATGTAGGGGATGCTGTGTCCTTCACAGGGGGTATGTCCCCCTGTTCCTCACGGGTGAAGTTCATTTTGACCACCCATGATCACCCAGTATCTCCACTGTACATCTGCTGTGCTTGATTCTCACTTGCAACCGTAACAGTACATGAAGAGACACTTTAAGATCATGCCAAGATTCTGCTCCCCATATTTACTTTAGTACAATTTAAAGTCATTCACAGACTTCTGAAGGCCATCAGTGCACTTTGAGTTAAGAACCCTAGTTATGTGTTTGTCTTTTTTCTCTGGTAGGGGAGGTGAGTTTGCGTTGGGTCAATCACACACGTTTTCCCAGCGCTATGCAGACTGGGAATCAGAACTCCACCTCTCACCAGCCCTTCAACTTTTCACCTAGGTTGCTGTGAGAATTAAATAAGGTCATGAGTAGAAAGTCCCTGGCATATGGCCTATATTTGACCAATGTTAGTCCCCTTTCCTTCCTCATGATTCATATAATACTGCTGAGGTAGGGCACTCTGGGGCCAAGGACTAAAAGGAAAGTGAAGCCTGCAGGGGTTGAAACACAGGTCAGGATTCCTGTGACCTTGGGCAGATTTCTCAGCCTCTCTATGCATTAGTTTCTGCATCTGTAAACAAGGACTATAATGCCACCTAATGTGGAGCATTGCGAGGGTTTCATGAATTAGTACGTGTAAAGTGCTCAGAAAAGTGCCAGGAACATAGTAGGCACTGCATAAATGTTAACACTTGCAGATGGAATACAAACTTCATCAGGGAAAGATTTTGCTCTCTGACATATCACTGCTGCCTAGAAGAGTGTCTTACACAGAGCAAGCAACGATACTCCAAGAAATGCTAAGAAATCTTGAATTCTCCAGCTGATGTACCATTTTCTACTTGGCTTGACATTGCCTACAGTTGGCTGAGAGAACTTCTCTGCCTCTGATTAGGACCAAACTCTTTGAGGAATACTTTGCTCTTACCGACTCCCAGCAGGCAATTCCTCAGTTGGAGGCTTTGTTCTCTTATCACAAGACAGGAAAGCAAAGGCCAGAAGCTGGTGCAGCCAACCAGGGCAGGCTGAACAGTCTGATTGGTGGAAAAGCTCCACCCACACCCCTCCCTCCCACCTCCCACAAGTCTTCATCTCTTGAAGAAAGGAAATAACCACACAGCTCTGCCCAACATGCAGCCTCCTTCCAGAACAGTTTGACCTCTGGCTTAACTACCTTAATTGCAAAGTAGGGCTTCCCAAGCAGTAGGTTATTCCAGAGATTGTGGGTTAGCAAATGCATATTGCAAGCAAGCATCGTCTTCAGACTGAATAAATACTGTATCTCCTTCATAGATGAGCCACATCTTCAGCAGGCTTGAGGATGGAGACCAGGATTTCTGAAACTGCAGTTTCCTCTGCCTCCTCAAAATTGCTGAAAATGCAGACTCCAGGTCCTCACTTCAGAAGAGCTAAATCAGCATTTGGGGAGGGGGGAGTATTGAACGGGGTTAGAGGGTGGGTGGGGATAGGGTGGAAAGTGGTATAGAGCAGTGAGGTGAGCAGGGCAGGAACCTGCCTTTTTGAATTGATGAACTTCATATTTTAAAATAGTTTTAAGATGCACAGCAAATTGAGCAAAGTGTTCCCAAATACCCCCTGGCCCCACGTACTCACTACCTCCCCCACTATCAGCATCTTCCGCCACAGCGGTCCATTTCGTACAACAGACACACCTACCTAACTCTTCATTATTGTCCAAAGTCCATAGTTTACATAGGCTTTATTCTTGGTGCTGTGCATTCTATGGATTTGGACAAATGTGTTATGACAGGCATTCACATTACATTTTCATAAAGAATAATTTCACTGCCTCCCAAATCCTCTGTGTTCTGCCTATTCATCCCTCCCTCCCTTCAAACCCTTGGTGACCACTGATCTTTTTACTGTTTCCATAGTTGTACCTTTTCCAGAATGCTGGATAGTTGGAATTGTGCAGTATGTAACCTTTTCAGATTGGCTTCCTTCACTTAAAAACACATGGTTAAGATTCCTCCATTTCTTTGTGTGGCTTTATAGCTCATTTTTTAGTGCTTAATAATCCATTGTGTGGATGTACCACAGTTTACTTATTTACTGACTGAATAGTCTTTTGGTTGCTTCTAGGTTTTGAATTATAAATAAAGCTATTCTAAACATCCATGTGCAGGTTATGTGAGCACACAAGTTTTCAACTCACTTGGGTAAATACAAAGGAGCATAATTGCTGAATTGTGTGGTAAGAGTATGTTTAGTTTTGTAAGAAACTGCCAAACTGTCTTCCAAGGTGGTTGTTCCATTTTCCATTCCTATTAGTAGTGAAGTAGAGTTCCTGCTGCTCCACAACCCTGCCAGAATTTGGTATTGTTTCTGCTTTAAATTTTGGCCATTCTCATGAGAATATAGAGGTATTTTGTTTTAATTTGCAGTTCCCTAATGACATATGATGTTGAACACCTTTTCATATGCTTACTTACCATCTGTTTATTTTCTTTTGTGAGGTGTCTATTCAGGTTTTTTGCCATTTTTTAATTGGGTTGTTCACTTTTTTATTGTTGAGTTTTAAGAGTTCTTGTACATTTTTGATAACAGTCTTTACCAGATGTGTCTTTTGCAAATATTGTCTCCCAGTTTGTGACTTGTCTTCTCATCCTCTTGAGGAATCTGCCTTTTCCAACAGCTTATTTCTGTATGTGATAACATTTGAGGTCACTGGCACCTGAAGGGTGAGGAAATCTTTCCTTTGGCCATTGAAGCACAACAATGCACTCAAATTTTGCTTATAAACACAATCCTATAAATAACAAAAGTGATACATGTATAATGAATGTAATGAAGAGATACATTTGGAAACATCATAAAAATATCTTTAAAAGCTTTTGCCCAGTTTTATAAAAATGGATAGAGTATTGGAAAAACTCAGGAGACCTGGGTTCTAAAGGGAATTCACTACTATATAGCTAAGTGACCTTGGGCAGATCTCTGTCCCTCACTAGATCCCAGTTTCCTCCGATGTAAAAAACAAAGGGAATGATTAGATATGAGCTTTAAAGTTCCTCATGGTCCTAGGGTTTCATCTTTTCCATCCAAACCAAGGCAAGGAGCATATTTCTATCAATGAATTTTCTGAGTAAACATGAGTGGGTACATATTAATAAGTACCCACTTTGATCTGGCATCCCCTAGACTTTGGGTAACAATGGCCAGGGTCAGGATTTAATGCAGATTTTCTGGTGCAGAGATTAAATAAGGTTAGGGTTCCTACCAAAGTGCTACTGGGGCCTGTGAAACAAACTCAGATGGATAATGGCTAAATTTAAATGATAAAGTATGTGTGTACATATACACAATTACATATAGGGCAGAACATAGGAAATTTCAGACTCAACAGAGTTTGTGAATGCAAAGAGAAACAAAAATAGAAACCATCAAATAGCCAGATGGCTGAGCTTTCTATTTTTAAATATATCACGAGTTCTCTGGGAGTATGTCAGTGAGTAGAATGAAGGAAAATGTGGTAACCTTGAGTGTTTCTGTTTTTTAAACAAAACAATATCCCACAGGGTTTCAAATAGCAAAGAAATTATCGAATGAAATGTAAGAGGAGAATGCTTTTAAGTGCTTCAAGCCCAGCCTTTAATATTACACTATGATTCAAAGTACTAATCACACGTTCTTCATGCTTGACGCTGCGAGTTATTTACAATGACTGTAAGATTTCCAAGAAATGCCTAAATGAGTGGGTGAAGTTACCTTTTTCCCTCTCTCAAATTTCTACACTTAACTTCTTTTCAAATGTCGTAATATAGTCATAACGCAGCCACAAAACGTGACAGAATAAACACATCCGTGGGTCATCAATGAGCCAAACTTTGTGAAACATCTAAGAAAATGTGTTTGGAAAAGGACTGCACAGTTTAGAAGAATTTTAGAGTAACTCACAAATCAGCTAACCCAGTCAAAAGATTACTCACTTAAGAATGATATAATTACTTTCAGTTTGTTTAAAGCCAGCGAAAAGTTGACATAGCGATTAAACAAAAATGGGTGAAAAAATAGAGTTACATTATACCGACTAAATTCAGGCTGTTCCAAGGAGTAGGTCCAAGGCTTATTTGAGGAAAGATTATCTTGACAAATTGGATAAACATTTTCTGCATGACAGGACGCTGATGGAGAGTCTGTTCTGCAAGCACACCTGGTGGTGGTTTGCTTAGTGTTTGACCAAGGTGTTCAGCTCCCCCGGGTTCTCCCAGGGGCTTTGTTTACTGTTTGGCAGGTAGAGGCAGAGCCTGGGTAGGCCTTGGTAACAGTTGTTGGGCTCTGCAGATGTCTTACCCCACCCGAGCCCCGCCCCCATCTCCCCAGTTGGGTTAAAACAACTCTTGGCTAGACCAGTTCACAAAAGCCAACACCAGACTTTAACAAACAGTCCATGCTTAAGGAGGCCTGCAGTCTAATGTCCTTGAGGCAAATAAAAATGGCAAATGCAAATAAATGCACCAACACCCCCACTACCTTCCTTGGCTTCCTTCCATAGTCAACTGGGATGGAGAGGTCAGGTCCCACACAGGGCATTGCTATGGATGCAAATTTCCCAGCACACAAATCATCCCAGTACCTGGATGGAGAAAGTGTGAACTCAGTGCTTTTCTACTCAAGGCCATGCTTATGTTGGTCCAAATGACTAGATATGGGCAGATTGGTGGCCTTCCTTAAGGCTTTGTAGAGACTCTTGTGTTCTCACGTTACCTAAATATCTGTGAGCGGGACCCCAAAAGTGTCTTTGCTATGGCTTGGCAATCTCACTTTCTGGAGGCAGTAATTTGTGGGTGGCTTCCTAGGGTCAGCAATTCAGCACTTTCTAGAGTTGCTTTATCATTCAAGGAGCCACTAGTTTGGGAGCAACATACCCAAAGATGTCATTAGACAGTGCAGGGGCTCCAACTGCATCCAGTGAAATGAAAAAACAGCCCCACTGTTAGGATGATTTTGCATTTGCTAGGTCAGTTTGGTTCAACCAAAATTTCCTTGTATGACCTAATTGAAGTCAATTTGTAGCTCATCCAGTGGTTCTAAGCATAAAGGCCTTATATTATCATATAGGATACATTGGTTGGAAATAGCATTAGAGATAACGTTGATTATAATTTCTTAATTCTATAAATCCTTGGGAATTCATTCCCAGGTGCCATGAGGTGAAGCAGCATGGAGCTCCATCCTCTAGCAGAGTCCATTTCACAATTTTAAAGCTAAAACTTTGGTTTTACAGATTACAAATCCAAACTCCCCTTCCCAACAAGAATGCTCCTTATGCTTTCCCCCACCCCACTGTATCATTCTTCTGCTCATCCCTAAACTATTTTTTTTTAGCAAGTAAACAAACCAAATAAAGTAAAATCGAATCTTAGGGAATAGCCAGAACAATGAAATTTCTTGATTCAAAGTCATTAGACATTTAATGTGTCTACTACAGCCCTAGACATATTTTGTATAATTCTCAACCAGTGAAGTAGGTATTGTTTCCCTTTACCTTAAAAATGTGGGATCTCAAGTCTCAGGGACATTACATGGCAAGTCCATGTTCACATGGCTGGAATGTCCAGAAGGCAAGAGTGAATTTCAATGACTTTCTGTCTGACCCAGTCCTGCTATTATCTTACAGGACTCCAACTCCTGTGTCTTCTAAAGTTTGATTGAGTCAAAGCTGATGAATTTTCCTACTAGTGTGTTCTGGCATAACAAAAAAAATGTTTAATGATAATGTTTATTATATCTTAGATTCTAAGCCTATATGAAATAAATTTTAAAATGAATTTTTCTGACAGGGATTTTTCTCCTAAGGGGAGATGTGCTGGTATGGTTTGGTATAAGCTGAAATCCTGGTGCTAAGTCTGTGACCGTGAAGTCATCGCTTACTCTCTGGGGGCCTCAGTTTCTGAGACTGTAAAATAAGAATAAAAATACTTAACTTGCACGGTTGTTAAGCTTTATTATGGTATTACTTTTTCTGCTATCTCTCCTTAGACATTATCTGTCTCTCTCGGCTGAGTAGGAACTCCTTTTCAGCATGGGCCTCATTGTCATCGTCTATGAATCCTCCATTTATTTCATCAGATTATGCATATACTATTTGTTGAGTAAATAAATCATTTATGTGATAGCACTTGTTATATGGTAGAATCTCAATAAGTGTTCATTTATTTTTCTTTCCTCTTTTTTTGTTAAGAACTAATAGTCTGTCTATTATAGAGCACAAAAATTTGCTCTAACGATTAACTTTAGACACAGGAAAAGAAATAGAAGAGATAAGCAGTTATGCTTCTTTTTCATGGAGGCAAAGGCTTCTCTCCAGATGACCCATAGTGGTATAGGCAAGTAAATGCACAGGTCACACTGCAACAGGCTCCCTGCAAGACCAGGTCAGAATGGAAGACTCAATGTCCAAATTATCAGGGAATTATAAAAGCACAATCAATCATCTTGCATACGTTTCAGAAACTATAAAAAAGCAGTTGAAGAATTGGTTTTGCCATTTTCTAGGCATTGTTTTCCTGTACAATTCACCTGGTTGCAGCTTTCCAATGCTGTTATGGTATCAAGACTCAACATGAGCACAAAAGAAGCCAAAGGAAAATGGTTTAACATGAAGAAAAGCAAATATTCATTTACATTTTATACATGAGTAATATTAGGGAATTGCATCCTTTGTAGAGATCAGTCTGGGTCCCAGAGCAGGTCTGATTTCAGAGAATACTAAAACATCTGTCTGTGGTCTGAAATTGTTCGAGTAGAAGGTTTGAAGAGGAGTCAGATGAATTAGGAGAAGAGTATAATCTTGAGGGAACAAGATGTCAAAGACATGGTCATACCAGGTAGTTTGTCACCATACCTTGGGTCAGTAACTTTGGTTATTAATTTTCATAACTATCTGTTTCGGCAACTGAAAACTAGTGGGTTGTGGGGTTTGTCTTTCTCAGGGATTTCCAGCTTTGGTGCCATCATGTTTTTATAAAAGGATTTTCCTGCAGCAGAGCTCTGCTGGAGAACACCCACAACTGTACTGACCAGTCATGACCACAAATTAAGAGGACTCCTTTATATCTTCTCATCTACTCTCAAACTTTCAAGTTCTTCCCATACTCTCAGTCCCAGTTTTACTCTCAGCCAAAGAATTTACCTCACTGTTCATCTAGAGCTATGTTGTCCAGTATGGTAGCCACCAAGTAAATGTGGCTATTTAAATTAACTTAAAATTTCAGTCCCTCCATTGTACTAGCCACATTATAAGGGCTAAGTAGTTACATGTGTCCAGTGGCCACCATACTGGACAATGTAGATATAGAACATTTCCATGATCTCATAAATTTCTATTGAATACCTCTGGTCTAGAGTAGCATAATTTCCTCGTTTAGTCAACCCCGACTCTTAGACCTGTCTGGAATATACCCACCGACTTTCCCTCTTGTGTCAACAGAAGAAGTGTCCTGATCCTCTAAGAGAACCAACTCTTCTTCTTGTCCTCTGAACCTCTTTTTCTCTCACCAACTCAGGGACTCTTCTGTATCACCTTTCTATATTGTTATTTTCCTCCTTTATACTAAATTATTCTCATTGAAAAACATGGACGTCTATCTCAAATCTTTTTAAAAAATAATATTTTCCACTTCTGGAAAGATAAAGTAGGCATACTTTTTTCTACTATTTCTCTTAAGTACAATTAAAACTCTGTGTGTTGTATGAAAAGGAAACATAAAAAGACTAAAAAATGAAGAGAGAAGGTTAAAAACTTTGGGACCCAAAGGAAAACAGTGGTGGATTCCCTGGGTTTTCTTTTGCCTCATGTATCTCAGACTTGGAAATGAAGAAGCTTGGCAACCCAGAAATGTCAATAGGTACACACAAAACAACACCAACAAAACCCTAGCCAAAGAACCAGGAAAAGGGCAGCCTAGCAAAACAGAAAACTTTTAGACAATAACTGCTCTACTCCAGCCAATACCACAGGAAGAAAAAAAAATCCTACAGCCCCATCTCTACCCAGGTCAGCAAAAGCCAAGTAGGGAACCTAGAATTCCATCTTCGTGAGACTGTAGGGAGGTACCCCAACACCTCCGTGGGATATTCTCAGAGAAGGTCAAGTAGTGAGCTGGGATTTTCATACCCACCTGTAGTAACAAAATACTCTTCCACATCCCCACCAGGGTAGGGTTAGGAAGGCCTAATGAAGAGTCAGATTTTCATCACTGACCAGTAGCAATGAGGCCACCCTACTGTTATGTCACTGGAGACTAGCTGGGGATCTGGAGTTCTCTACCCCTTAGTAACAAGGAACATCCTCATCTTGGGTGTCAACAAGGGCTGCACGAGTAACCTGAATCTCTACCTCAACCTGGCAGTAATGAGATGGTTTCCCTTTTTCCCCTGCAAGAGAGGCGTCAGAGAAAGCCAACGAAAACAATATTTAAACAATATACTGAGTCTCAAAACATAACATGAAAACATCCTGTTTTTAAAAAATTACATAAAGAACCAGGAATGTCTTGAAACAAATGAAAAAAATGACAATCAATAGCTGCCAACACCAACATGACTGAGATGTTAGAATTATCTGACAGAGGTTTTAAAGCAGCCACTGTGAAAATGCTTCATGGACAACTATAAGCATGCTTAAAACAAATGAAAAATTAGAAAGGTTAAGCAAATAGATAAAAGGTACAAAAAACTAAAGGGATATAGAACTAAAAACACAAAAATTAACATTTAAAAACTCAGAGGGTGGGCTTAACAGCATAAGGAAGTGACAGAGGAAAGCATTAGGAAACTGGGAGAAAGAAAAGTAAAAATTACCCAATCTGAATAACAGGAAAAAAATAGACAAAAAAAAAAAAAGACAGCCCCTCAAATACCTTTGGAACCACACTAAGAGATATAACATTGGTATCATCAGAATTCTAGGAGGCGAGAACAAAAAATGTAGGGTTGAAAAAGTCCTCAGAGAAATAATGACTAAAATCTTACCATATTTTGGAATAGGAATATATTTACAGGTTCAAGAAGCTGAGCACACTCCAAACAGAATAAATCCAAAGAAATACATGCCAAGATACATCATAATTAAACTCCTGAAAACCAAAGCCAGAATTTTAAAAAGCCAATAGAGATACCCTGAAAAACACTCCAGTTATATCAACCTGGAATTCTAAAAATATTCAAAGAACCCACAGGAAGGCAGGAGAAGAAAACAGAATACAAAATGTCAT
>VMDR010028902.1:0-12963 GCA_007922815.1 Macrotus californicus | reverse complement strand
GGTGCATAATCCTCTTTCTGTTATTTACTGAGGAAAAATTCCAAAAATATTAAGTCATATGGTATGATCATTTTTATGACATGAACTCTGCCAGCAATGATTTCTAAAAGGGTCTTTACAATTCACTAACAATATGTGACTCTGTTTTATTATATCTTTGGTAGCTTTAAATATTTTCTGTACTATTCATTTTCATGACTATATAAATATGAAATCATGCCTCATTATCATCATGGATTTTTTAGCCACATTTAGGCACTAATTACTATAACTATTTTTAGTATATCTGCATAGACGGAAACTTTCCCTCAAGATTTTTCATTCAACTTCCATTCATTACTATGTGGTAAATGTGCTTAGTGCTGGAGCCCACATTCTGAATTCCTCTTTTTCTTCGTCACCACAATATTACATTGGCATTTCCAGATTCACCTGCCTGGTGCATGCGTCCATTACCTTTCTGTTTCACCTTGGCTTGCTGGTAAACCTCCCCTTTGGTATTTTTAGCATGACAGACATAGTTGCGCTTGAGATCTTCAGCAGTAACTTTCTTGATGCTCAGAATCTGAGTTCTTGTTTCATCTTCTATTTTAGTCTCACTTATACTAGAAATAGGGGAAAGAAAATTAGAACGTTAGTGAGACTCAAGGGCCATGGACTGTGTGTGACTCAGTCAAGCAACCAGAGAGCCCGTAGGTCAGGGCAGACAGAATGGTGATGATCTGTGTGGCCTTGTAATCCCATAGTTACAAAAGGAGAATAGCTTCTAGATTCTAATATTGTTCTTCACCATCTACACTGTATACAATCCCAATACCTGGATCAAATCCCATTGTTGACATCATACTATAGATATAGATCTCTCTCTCTTCAAAGCAAAATGCCTCCTTTCCTCAAACTTCTGAGCCAGGATGCTATATTGGTTTAGAGAGAAGCTTCTGAGGCCAGATCCACTTGGGTTTTCATCCAGGCTCTGTCACTTACTGGCTGTATGCTTTCAGCACAGTAACTAATCTTTCCATGTTTTGAGATCCTTGTCTGAAAAAGAGGAAAGTGGCAATTCCTACACAATACATCACATGTATTAATTTACTCAAGAATTCTGAGGATTGAGTATGTTGATGTGTAAGTATGAGAATGATACTTAATAAATGTTCATATTCTTCATATAGGCTACTAATATCCCTCAGTAATAGTTGGTGCATTTAGGAACTCCCAAAGCTTGGAATTTGAACGCAAATAAACTCTTTCAGTCAAAATACTAAAATCTCATGTAAAATCCTAGCATATAAGAAGAAACTTCTCAAAGTAAGTAAACTTTGTGAAAATAAATGTATCTAAATCTCAGCAAGTCAGAGATCAAATGTTTTGGGTCCAAGATCAAGATTTCCCTTTAAGTCACTTTATTCAAAAAGAAAAAAAAAAGAAAATATCTGTTACAACTGACTGATATCCAGGTCCATCTTCTGCTAACACTCACCGTCCAGCATGAGAACTTGGTTAAGGACTGTGCTGGGCTTAGCCTAAGTTTAACTGCAGTGCTCAAGTGTGAGCAGTGAGTTGTGTTTCAGCAGCAGCAAGGAGGAACGCCATGACTTTCATTATTGTTCATCCATCATCAGCATAACAATAAGAAGCACAATTCTCAGAATTCCTAAAATCATCAATAATTCCCCCTCTGTGCCTCTAGCCATGTCTTTCATCAACTCCTTCTGCAAAAATTGTTCCAGTCTCAGCAGGCTCCTCTGTACTTCTAAATATGTCTGCTTCTTTCACCTCTAGGCCTTTGCACATGATGTTTCTTTTAGCAGGAACATTCTGTTGATTTTCTTATCTAATTTATTTCTACTCACTTTTTCTAATCTTTAGGTATTCTGAGATCTGGGAAGCATTACCTAATCCTTAAAACTGACTGGAATTCCCAACTCTGTTTTTCCATAACATGTAATACTTCCTAGCCCCTGCATGCATCAGATTAGAGTATTAAAATTCCTGCTCTGCCATTGGTTACTCCTATGAAATATACTCAGCAAATATCTGGCACAGTAACTGAAGCAAAGAAAACACTTTATAATATCTTCACAAAGTCTGAGTTTACTACCAGGAAAGAAATAGCTTTTGAATTCTGGAAGTGTTAGCAGCCTAAGATCTACTTACACATTAGTTATAAGACTCAGGGTCTTAGAACTACTTTGTCATGTAGTTGGCCAGCTGCTAATTTTTATTCATTGTTGCAGTGAACCAATTGCTCTCTGGTAGTTGTATGCTTCATTTATGGAGAAATCTTTTGCCTTCACGACCCATATTTTCCTCCTTGCCAACCTATCCCCTTTAAAAAAATCATGTGTATTTTGAAATAAATTGATGCAGCTTGTTATTTTAAGAGTGAGGTATAGCCCTGACTGCTATGTCTTGGCCGGGAGTCTTTCTGCAAAACAAAAGGTTGCCAGTTTGATTCCTGGTCAGGGCCTAGGTGGTGGGCCATTTATGCGTGTATGAGAGAGGCAACCAATTACTGTTTCTCTTTCACATTTATGCTTCTATCCCTTTCTTTCTCCTTCCATTCTCCTCTCTCTAAAAATAAATACATAAAACCTTTAAAAAAAGCCTGAGGTATATATTACCACGCCATCTACTTTAAAAATAAAATTTAGAGAACACAAATATATTTAGTCCATATGAAACAAATCATTATCAATTATAAACGTGACATATATGTTATGTAAATTAAGAAAGACAAGGAAGAAGATAGAAATACACGCTTACTACAAGATAGGAAACTAACACAATTATCTGAGGCACAGATATTTACAGGCCCAGACTCCAGAAGTGAGAAAGAGAAGAACAGGTTCACACTGACAGGTCTTTATCGCTGCATAACGATATATTGTAGCCTCCTCACTCATGAAGGACGTACATTCCATCTACTTACAAGTAGGTGTCATAAATGTGTGATAGTCAGATGGCATCTGGACTTCAGACTGCAAGTCCAGTAATTAGCAATCCTTCTTTGGGATGCAGCCCATGACAACTTGAAAATCTTTCTGATTTTTGTTAATGATAGGCAAATATCAGAATTTTTATTTTCATTGATTAGTACACACCAGAGTGTATTAGATTGAGAGACAGGGTTAGTCACCCCCCTGCCTGCATCAATAATACCTTTCATTAATAGTTAGGTCAATAGTAGTGTCCTCTAGCTTTTTTCCATCAATGGTCCACCAAACCTCATTTTGAGAGTCTTTCAGGAAAGTAAAAAAGACTTTACAGGGGATGAGTAGCTCCTCTCCTAAAAAAAAAAAAAAAGAAGGTTAACCCATTAGTCTGTAAACTTAGCATGGCTATATTTGTTCTACTCTGTGACTAATCATAAGCTATAAATGTCAAGTGCACCTAAAATCTTACTTCTCACTAATTTTCTAGTGGGCTACCATAGGGTAATGTACCACACTTTACTGCAAACCAAGAGGAGAAAAACAGATCCTTTATATAAAATTACTAAACTGACCATCTTTCAATACAATCTATGTATGTTTTAAAATGATAGTTTTTGTTCAAAAAGGTTCTGACGATGTCATTTTTAGCCCTAAACCTCCATGGACTAGTTTTCTTTGTTTTTTTCCTCAGAAAAGGAAAAGGATGACTAAGACATGGTTCCCCAGATTTCTGGTCCTTAGCCCAGACAAAATGAGACAGTGCCACTGCCGAGGGGACTGGCCACGCAGGCCTCATCTGGAGGTGCTCCAGCTATCAGCGTGCAGTCGATACACTGAAAGGCAGTTCACAAAGAGAAATCTATGTTATCCTTCGAGATGCAATATGAGGTTGGGGAATTTCTTGGCAGAAAACAGTAGTAGCAGTAATAATAACAAAAACAACAGCACACTCTCTGAGAATTTCGTATCATTTACTGTGCTAAATACGTATACTTATTAATGTTGTAATTTAATCTTAACAAAATATTATGAGACACTTTTAAAATTCACTTTTTACAGAAGTGAAAACCAAAGCTTAGAGATGGGAAATGCCAGTCCTAGATGAAACTGTTAATAAGACGAGAATTTGACCTAGAATGACCTTCTTCGATTCGGGGTTGCCCAGGACAGTTACGTTTTAGGCTTGCACTCCTAGTTAGTTATTCATATCGACTGCTTTCAATCTCAAACAGCGTACAGGCTGAGATGATAGATTAGACTGCCACTCCAATTTGAACTCAGCTCATCTCCCTTCGTGCTGACCCTGTCTTCTCTTCCCCAGCATGGCTCTTATCCCTCCCCTCCGGCTTCCTATATTAACACACAGGAAGATGAAGTGAACACGGGTTCAGTCATGCTTTTGTAACTGTAATGCCACAGGTAGATGAAACATATCTATATGATTAAGTTTAACCTGATAACTGGAGTAATGTTCCTATTACTATATAAATCTACTACTAATTCAAGAAAATTTGGTCCATTTGTGGTTGACAGAGCCTTTAAGTATATTCTTTGTGTTTTTACAAGGCAGATCACATTTGAAATTAATGAGTGATCTTAGTGATCTTACCTTAATTTGTATGTGGGGGGGGGTATTATTCTCTCCCTTTGTTGATCACTGCCTCTATTACCTTTAGTACATTTTATACAAATGTTCTTTTATAGCTCTCATTGGTTTGCTGTAATCTTTTTTGTAAAAGATACAATACATAAAATGTTAAAATTTTCTATGGTTTTCAGCTTAACCATGGGGGGCTATGAGTCAGAAGAAGAATAATATTTACCTTATTTGGTCAGTAGCAAGTGATTTTTCTCTCTAGTGGAAAATTATGAAAACTAAAAAAGAGACCCAGACAGCCAGAGCAAACATTTTACAGTGTTATGAATCAGGGTGTATTAGTTGTATTAGTTGTTACCTATTATACTCAAAGTCCTGACTCCAAGCTCCAACGCTGTGCCCCTTAGTAGTGGAACAGAAGCTTGAAGGATGCCTTGTGCTCATGTTGCAGGCTTGGCAAACCAAAGCCTTGTGTCAGCTACAGTTTGCATCAAAGAGAAATCATTCATCAGGAGAGGAGACCCACTAGCAGAGGAAGAAGGGAGCAGTAACTGCTGAGACAGATGCAGAGAATCCCCAAGCTCCCCATGGGATCTACGGGGTGGCTAACACCCAGAACTGCCTTGCCTTCTGACAACATCAGTTTCAATGTGTGTGTGTGTGTGTGTGTGTGTGTGTGTGTGTGTGTGTTAACAATAGCCCTCTATTCTTTTGTGGGAACTTGTATGGCATTTTATTCCTTATAATTATGAGAATTCAACTGAAATTCAGAGGCACAGCTATAATTACCTGGTTCTTTCTCGTAGACCACAAGATCGTTGGGTGAATGGATCTGGGGGGGCAGTGCATATATTGGTGAGCCTGTGAGAGCATAAAGAACAAAGGGAGATGATGTTAAGTCATGCAGTTTTACCCCTTTTAACTCATTTCAAAAATTTTCTCTTCTGTGAAGCCTTGCCCAACTTCCTGGCATAGTTTGTCAATTCTTCTGGAGAAGGCCCACAGTCCAATATACAGTCAACTACAATATTTCAGTCATATAAAACAAGCAAAGAAACATAATATATTGATTATCCTCCATATTTCAGAATAGAATGTTTAACCAGTGTTTTTGCTTTTCAAAGTTTACATGAGCTAGACTTCTCATACTGTATCATAAATAATTGCTCTCATGTCTTGCTCAATTGTTTATTTTCTATATATTTCTCCTCAGCATTCCCAGAGTGCCCACAGTATAGGATCTAGTTAAATAAATATTAAATGAATGACTAAGTGGGAAATTTAAAATCACAATTGTAAGTCCAGCAAAGAAGTATGCCTGATGTCTAGTTATCAGTTGAAAGTTCATTCATAGAACTGATGCTCTTTATAACATCCTGTATTCCAAAATTGAATGGAAAATATCCTGAAGGAGCTTCATATCATATTATTTAAGAGTACAGCCTTCAGCCCTGGCTGGTGTGGCTCAGTGGATTGAGCACCAGCCTGCGAACCAAAGGGTCACTGGTTCAATTCCTAGTCAGGGCATATGCCTGGGTTACAAGCCAGGTCCCCAGTGGGGGGACGCACAAGAGGCAACCACACTTTAATGTTTCTCTCCCTTTCTCCTCCCTCTCTTCTCCTCTGTCTAAAAAGAAATAAAATCTTTAAAAATTTATTTAAAAAAGATATTCCAAGTAATGAAAACCAGAGGCCTGCAACCAAGTCTACTTTACCCAGAAAGACTCTCAATTAAGATGGAAGGCCAAATAAGGAGCTTCCCAGACAAAAGAAGTTGAAAAGACTACACCTCCACCAAAGCAGCTCTGCAAGAGATGCTAAAGGGACTGGTTTAAAAGGAAGGAAAAGAGTGAGAGAGAGAGGAACACAGGTATGAAAAAATGGCAGTGAATAAGTATCTATCGATAATAACCTTAAATGTAATGGATTAAATGCTCCAATCAAAAGACATAGAATAGCTGAGTGGATAAAAAAGCAGGACCCATACATATGTTGCCTACGAGAGACCCACCTCAGGACAGACTGAAAGTGAAGGGCTGGAAACAAATTTTCCAAGCAAATGGACAGGAAAAAAAAGCTGGGGTAGCAATACTCATATCAGACAAAATAGACTTCATAAAAAGGGCCATAAAAAGAGATCCAGAAGGTCACTTCATAATACTCAAGGGAAGACTCCATCAAAAAGACATAAACATTGTAAACATATATGCACCCAACATAGGAGCACACAAATACATAAAGAAAATCTTGGAGGACTTCAAGAAAGATATTGACAGCAACATAATTATAGTAGGGGATTTCAACAACCCACTGTCAAAAATGGATAGATCTTCCAAACAAAATATCAACAAAGATATTGTGGCATTGAACAATGTCCTAAATCAAATGAACTTGACTGATATACAGAGAGCCTTTCAACCCAAAGAAGTAAAATACACATTCTTTTCAAATGCACATGGAACATTTTCAAAGATAGACCACACGATAGGACACAAAACAAGCCTCAACCAATTCAAGAAAACTGAAATCATATCAAGCATTTTCTCTGACCATAAAGAACTGAAACTAGAAACCAACCTCAAGGAAAAAACTCAAAAACACTCAAACTCATGGAGATTGAAGAGCATGCTATTAAACAATGAATGGGTTAAGAATGAGATCAAGGAAGAAATCAAAAAGTTTCTGAAAACAAATGAAAATGAACTTACAACAACCCAAAACTTATGGGACACAGTAAAGGCAGTCCTGAGAGGGAAGTTCATCGTGATACAGGCCTACCTAAAAAAAAATAGAAACATTTCAAATAAACAACCTAACCCTGCACCTACAAGAACTGGAGGAACAATAACAAAGACAGCCCATAGCAAGTAGAAGGAAGGAAATAACCAAGATCAGAGCAGAATTAAATGACACACATAGAGACTAAAAGCTCAATTCTAAGGATCAATAAATCCAGGAGCTGGTTCTTTGAAAAGATAAACAAAATCGACAAGCCTTTAAGCAGACTCATCAAGAAAAAAAGAGAGAGGACACAAATAAACACAATCAGAAATGAAAGAGGAGAGATTACAACTGATACCACAGAAATACAAAGGATTGTAAGAAATTACTATGAAGAACTATATGCCAAGAAATTTGAAAACCTAGGTGAAATGGACAAATTTCTAGAAAAATATAATCTTCCAAGACTCAATGAAGAAGAAGCAGAAAGCCTGACTAGACCGATAACAGCTGATGAAATTGAAGCAGTAATCAAAAAACTTCCAACACACGAAAACCTTGGACCATCCGGATGGTTTCACAGGAGAATTCTACAAAGCATTTAAGGAAGAATTAACCTCTAGCCTTCACAGACTATTCCAAAAAATCCAAGAAATGGAAGACTCCCAAACTTTTTATGAAGCCAGCATCATCGTAAACCCCAAACCAGATAAAGACACAACAAAGAAAAAAAACTTCAGGCCAATATTGTTGATGAACATATACACTAAAATCCTCAACAAAATATTGGCAAACCGCACCCAGCAATACATCAAAAAGATCATACACCATGATCAGGTGGGTGTCATCCCAGGATTGAAGGAATGGTACAATATTCACAAATTAGTAAACATAATACATCACATAAATAAAAGCAAAGACAAAAATCACATGATCGTATCAATAGATGTGGAAAAAGCATTTGATAAGGTACAGCACCCATTTATGATAAAAATACTCAGCAAAGTAGGAATAGAGGAAGCATTCCTCAACATAATAAAGGCCATATATGAGAGACCTACAGCCAACATCATACTCAATGGGCAAAAACTAAAATCTTTCCTACTAAGATCCTAAAAAGACAAGGTTGTCCACTTTCACCACTTCTATTCAACATAGTATTAGAAGTCCTAGCCACAGAAATTAGACAAGAAAAGGAAATAAAATGCATCCAAATTGGAAAAGAGAAAACAAAACCATCATTGTTTGCAGATGACATGACAGTGTACATAGAAAATCCAACAGACTCCACCAAAAAACTGCTCGACCTAATAAATGAATTTGGCAAAACAGCAGGATACAATGTCAATATTCAGAAATCAAAGGCATTTTTGTATACTAACAATGAAACATCAGAAGCAGAAATCAGGGAAAAAAATCCCATTTGATATGGCAACAAGAAAAATAAAGTACCTAGGAATAAACCTAACCAAGGAGGTAGAAGATCTGTACTCAGAAAACTACACAACACTGAAGAAAGAAATTAAGGAAGACACAAACAAATGGAAACATATACCATGTTCATGGATTGGAAGAATTAATATCATCTTAAATGTCCATACTACCTAAAGCAATTTATAGATTCAATGCAATACCTATTAAAGTACCAATGGCATATTTCACAGATATAGAACAAACACTTCAAAAATTTATATGGAACCATAAATGACCCTGAATAGCTGCAGCAATTTTGAGAAAGAAGAGCAAAGTAGGAGGGATCACAATACCTGATATCAAACTGGATTACAAGAGCACAGTAATCAAAACAGCCTGATACTGGCATAAGAACAGTCACATAGATCAAGGGAACAGAATAGAGAGCCCAGAAAAAAACCCAAGTCTCTATGGTCAATTAGTATTTGACAAAGGGGGCAGCAGCATAAAATGGAGTAAAAATAGCCTCTTCAACAAATGGTGCTGGGAGAGATGGACAGCTACATGAAAAAAAATGAAACTTGAGCACCAACTTACACCATACACAAAAATAAATTCAAGGTGGATAAAAGATTTAAATATAAGTCGTGACACCATTAAAGTCCTTGAGGAGAACATAGGCAGAAAAATCTTAGACATTCCAGGCGGCAATATTTTCTCTGATATGTCCCCTAGAGCAAAGGACATAAAGGAAAGAATAAACAAATGGGATCTCATCACAATAAAAAGCTTCTGCACAGCTAAAGAAAACAGCATTAAAATGAAAAGAGAACCAACCGTATGAGAAAACATATTTGCTAATGATACCTCAGACAAGTGTTTGATCTTCAAAATATATAAAGAACTCACACGACTCCACTCTAAGAAGACAAGCAACCCAATTAAAAAATGGGCAAAGGACTTGAACAGACACTTCTCCAAGGAGGACATACAGAGGGTCCAGAGATACATGAAAAGATGCTCAGCATCACTGGCCATCAGAGAGATGCAAATTAAAACCACAATGAGATATCACTTCACACGTGTCAGAATGGCCATCATAAACAAAGTAACAAACAACAAGCATTGGAGAGGTTATGGAGAAAAGGGAACCCTTGTACACTGTTGGTGGGATTGTAGACTGGTGCAACCACTGTGGAAAACAGTATGGAATTTCCTCAGAAAATTAAAAATGAAACTGCCTTTTGACCCGGCAATTCCACTGCTAGGATTATATTCTAAGAACCCTGAAACTCCAATCCAAAAGAACCCATGCACCCCAATGTTCATAGCAGCACAATTTACAATGCCAAGTGCAGGAAGCAACTTAAGTGCCCATCAGCAAATGAGTGGATTAAAAAACTATGATACTTTTACACAATGGAATTCTACACAGCAGAGAGAAAGAAGGAGATCCTACCCTTTGAGATAGCATGGATGGACCTGGAGAGCATTGTGCTAAGTGAAATAAGCCAGGCAGTGAAAGAAAAATACCATATGATCTCACCTTTAACAGGAACCTAAGCAACAAAATGAACAAGCAAGCAAAATATAACCAAGGACACTGAAACTGAGAGCAGGCTGACAGTGACCCGAGGGGAGAGGGCAGGGGATTATAGAGGAAAAGGGTGAAGGGTTTGCAGGAACAATTATAAAGGACACATGGACAGTAACAAGGAGGGGTGGAAACAGGGAGGGAGGTGGGGAGGGCTGAGGTGGTGGGGAGAGGTAGGGGGAAAAGGCAGAAAACTGTACTTGAACAATAAAGAAAAAAACAAGATCACATCACACACACAAAAAAAGAGTACAGGTGTCAAATATTCAATGACCTGGGTGTTCTAATCCCAATGTGACCATATACTAACCATGTGAATCTGATTTTTTTACTAAATCTTTAAAAAGCTAATTTTCCTCAACTGTAAAATGAGAGTAATTAAACTCATCTTACAGGTTCATTATAAGGATTAAAGTAAGTAATGCATATTGAAGCATCCACTGCATTTAAATGTATATACTAGGAACCACTGCCAAAATGAATATAAGGTTATATTATTCATTTGACTTTTAAAGTCCATTCATATTAGGTTCTAAATTTAGTCTGAATTTTCTTCTGAATTAGTCCCCAACTCAGCACTATTCAGAAAGTAAGCAGACAAAGAGGAAAAGTGATTACAAAAATGTTTGATTTGAACTTATTTGCACTATATTAAAGCCCTTTTTAAAGAAATACATATGCTGAATCTGGTGTCAGGTTGGTAGAAAAGCCTTGAACAAAAAGACATAAACCTGGGATTTACAATGACTTCTACTAATGCATTGAATGTCTCTGACTAAACAGGTTACTTTCTGTTCTGGGGGCTCAGTGTTTCCATCTATTAAAAGAGAGGATTACAACTTTTTTTTTAACCAAAATGTGCAAATATCTTATATCGATGATTTACAAGATATTTTTAAAAGGTGATAATAAATTGCCTTTATTTAAGATGAGGTTTGACAAAATCTCACTCTGCTATGCTCTCATTTTAAGGCAGCGGGCACAGCGGGTTTTAGGGCTCTCCTCTAAACACCACGATGCTGGCACTCTGTCCTTGCCGCTTTCCCAGTTTCTCTTTCCTCGTCTCTCAGAGCGAACCAACAGTCGAACGCTGCCAGCAAATACCTTCAGCATGAACTCCAACAGCAACGCATAGAAATACATAGCTTGCTTAATTTGACTGAAACACTTTTTGAACAGTAACATTAACTACTATTCATTGAGTCTCTATGCTTGCCTGGAGATACATTAGCACAATATGTATATGATTTCTAATATTCTAAGCTATCGTGAATATTAGATAGTTTAAGTAGTAGAGTACAGGCAAGGTGACTGAGACTTTGATCAAAATCACATTGCTCATAAATGGCAGTAGTGTAATTTGAACACAGATCTGTTTGTAACTCTTTTTGCTGCTCACAGCACGTTTACTTCACTTACTCATTCATTCGACTGACCAATAGTTACTGAATGCCCACTATGCACGTGGAAATGCTGGAGGCTCTGGGGATACTGCAATAAACACAGAACTTCAGCTTTTTTTTCTTGAATATTTTACACACCTGTGGGAAAAACTATTAACAGACAAAAGAAGATTATTGCCTTTTTGTCACGTGCACTTAATGCGAATCTTGCTTACCTACCACCTTTACAGTCAGAGTCCTGGTGAGGTGGAACTCACGTCCGTTTTCTGGATATGTAACGACGCATGTGTAATCTCCATTATTTGAAACCAAGGCTATGAGAAAATTCAAGGTCATGTTTTCAGGTACCACATTGTTAAAGTTTTGTATTTTTTGACATCCCTAGAAGGAATAAAAGAAAATGTTTTCTGTTTAGAGACATGCATAGAAAATACACGAGCACATGCACACATCTAATTTTGCACAGAATATAGAAAAAAATCTATGCTGGCTATACCTCTTACAAAACTATTTTGCTCGAGTATTTGACAATGTTTCTGTAAAGAGTGAATGCATTAAGTTTTGTTATCTTTTCTGCAAAAAAAAAATTAAAGTTCTGAACTGTGATACGAGTTCAAAACCTCAAGCTTCCTTTCTCAGGATTCAGGGTTTGCATTCTGAGCATGCCACGTTAACAGTGAGACAAGGATAAAGTACTGAAAAGCAGCCAAGGCAACTTAAACAACTGCTTGCTCTGCTATTTAAAAAATTAATATTTTCACTTTTCTACATTTCTTCACTGTTTATATGAATTCAGGAACCTAGTCGCTCTGCCTGACCCAATTTAGGTGCATGATTTTGGCATTCTTGATCTCTCTGTGGAATCACTGTGTTAGTCACTTCCAAACTTTTTGGCGTTTTTCTTCTACTTATTCTGTGTGTTACAACTGGATATCATAGGGTCCAGAATCTAAACATAAAATATATTTTTATGAGCATTACCAAGAGTTGAATTTATTTCTGCTCCAACTCAACATTTTAATATTTTAAAAATTTTGTGATTAAAATAGCTCATTCACTATAACTAGAATTCTGTTTGAATCTCTCAGCCCAACTAACTGGTTATATTGCTTTTTGTTTGTTTGTTTGTTTTAGAGAAAGGAAATGATGTACTCATCAGTGACCAAATGCATGTTGAACATTTAGTTTTAGAAAAATTATGTTTGTTTTTAAATCCCAAAATATTCATCTATGATCAAAATGATTAGGTATCTCTAACTTCCTTTAGATCTTTAAAATTATGCGAGTCTATTACTGTCC
>VMDR010028901.1:0-12960 GCA_007922815.1 Macrotus californicus | reverse complement strand
TTCCCCACATTGTTTCATAAATGTTTCATTTTTTTGTTTGAATCAGTACTGAAATAAAATATACAATATACATTGCAATTGGTTGATGTATCTCATGAGACTGTTTAACTTACTTTGGGGATTACAGCACTAAGTGAGAAAATTAAATGAAAATGCCCTTTTCCATTTTTTTCTGAGTTTTCACATGGTGGAGGTATCCTGGCCTCCAAAAGAGTCCTACTTTCTGCTACTGGAAAAGCTGCTGCTTTTAATTTCTTACACATTCCCCCATGGCAAGTGAAAAGGTGTGAAAACCAAAGGAAGGTTTTGGGGTTTTTTTGGTTGGGGTTCGAAGCATGTCTAAGGTCACGTGAGTGTCTGAGGTAAACACTTTTTGTCTTAGAAAAATGTTCTCACTTTACCCCATTCATAACCTATACATTGATTCTATTTTGATATTTCTATATTTAATTTGCTAACAAATTGTTTCATTTTTAAAAATAATCGTGTCTTCCATATGGAAATATTTTTTATTTGATTGCTTTTGTGAACCTGATAATGTAAAAAGTGAGAGAATAGAAACCATTCTTAATCATTTTCCAACAGATTATGCTTGGATTAACAAGCCACGAAGCGCATTTCTCCCTTTTAAGAGAAGAGGTTCGGTTTGGTGGCAGGAAGACACAAAGGTAAATCATGCTGCATACATCTTGGAAGAAAAAACAGTTTAAATCAGGAACACTGAACCCTAAAGACATACATGATCTGTGAATATTTTTTCTCGTTCTGAGGGTTGCCTTTTCACTCTGTTGATGGTCAGGTAATACACAAAACTTTTAATTGTGGTGAAGTCCAGTGTATTTTTTGTTTTGCTTCCTGTGCTTTTGGTGTAATGTCCACGAAATCAGTGCCAAATCCAATGTCATAAAGCTTTTTCCCATTTTATTCTAAGAGCTTTGTAGCTTTAGCTCTTACGTTTAGGTCTTTGATCCATGTTGAATTTATTTTTGCATATGATGTAAGGTCAGGGTCCAACTTCATTCTTTTGCATGTGGATATCCAGTTTTCCCACCACCACTTGTTGAAAAGGTTGTTTTTTTAAAAATAACTTGACCATAACTTGCAAGGGTTTATTTTGGGCTGTACAGTCTGATCCGCTGGTCTGTACGTCTGTCTTTATGGCAGCACCGCAGTACTTTGATCGCTGGGGCTTCATAGTAAGTTTTGCAATTAGGAAGAGTGAGCCTTCCAACTTTGTTCTTTTTCAGGATTATTTTGGCTCTTTTGGGGGTCTCCTGATTTTAACAATTTTTAGGATGGATATTTTTATTTTTATAAAAAAATAATCCTTGTTATGTTATTAGGGACGGCATTGAATCTGTGTATCCTTTTCAGGTGCTATTTCTGAAATCTTGATACCGTCTTCCAGTCCATTAACATGTGCTGTCTACTTTCTTCCAGCTCAGTTTTGTAGTTTCAGTGTACAAGTCTTTTGCTTCATTTTTTCCTCCTTTTTTTTCTCTTGCTGTCTACCATGCAGTACATTACATCCCCAGGACTTATTTAACCTGTAGTTGGAATTTGTACCGTTTGGCCACCTGCACTCACCCCCTCCACCTCTGGGCACCATCAGTCTGTTCTCTGTAACTCCAAATTTGTTTTTTGCTTCTGGTTTTTTTTTTTTTTTCCTTTTGTCTTGGTCAAGTTGATTACTAAGTGTTTTACTCCTTTGGATGGAATTGTAAGTAGGAATCGTTTCTTAGTTTCCTTTTTGGATTCTTTGTTGCTGCCATGTTAGAACACCCTTGATTTTTGTGTCCTGCTCTGCATCTAGTGAACTTTCTTTTACTAGTAGCTCTGGGTTCTGTGAGATGTTATACAGAGGGAATTTACTCTGTCTGTAAATACAGGTAGTTTTATTTCTTCTTTTCCAATTTTGGATACCATTTATGTGTTTTCTTGCCTTAGTGTCCTGGATAGGACTTCCAGCAGTGAAAATGGGCATCTGTGACTTGTTCTTATCTTCAGTCTGTGACCATTGAATCTTTCAGTACGATGTTCTCTGTGTGTGTTTTTATAAATTCCCTTTACTGTATGGAGGAAGTTTCCTTTTATTCCTACTTTGCTGGGTATTTTTTACCATGAAAGGGTGTTGAATTTTGACCGTTTTTTCCTGCTACATGACTGTGGGGTGTTTTTTCCTTTGTTTGTTAATGTGGTGTAATCACATCAGTTTTTTTCTTATGTTGAATCATCTTTGCATTCCTGGGATAAATCCCACCTGCTGTTGGTGTATAATCCTTTTAATATATGATTGTTAGCTTGTATTCTTACTTGTAGTCAGAGTATAGGCCAACAGCCAGGAATATAAACCAAACCAGGGCAAGATAAGAAGTGATAGTGAAACCAGAGACTAGGACCAATAGTAGAGACGGAGATTGAATCTTATCGCATACTCCATTCAGATGCCGGAGATTTGAGAAGATGATGGGTTATGTACCCTCAGATTCCTCTTAACCTCTCGTCTCAAGTGACCCTTTGTATAGGGAGAAGTAAGGGATTTGGGGAAAGCTAAATCGGGTAAGAGTTGCCTTATCTCTTATCTGAGAGGTGGTTTACTAGCCACAGCACTAACTGCTGGTGGAGGCAGTTCACCTGTATTTATCTGCTGATCAACAATTCTTTATCTGAGTCCCTGGAACACAATGGCTCAGATACCATCTCTATTGCTTACAGAACCCTCCCCCATCCCCCCATGGGGCAAAAAGGTTGAATTGCTTGTGGATCTCCTGGTGTCATGCATTCCAGTTCCTGGAATAACAGCTTCCACACACATCAATCACTTAAGCCTGTCAACTTTAGCTGAAGCTGAAATCTTTAACTCTTGAGTTCCCTTACCAATAGTGCCTCACCATTGAAGCCTGGACTGGACTGCAGTACACACAAAAGTGCAGACGCAGCTTAGCTGTGTTCTGTGCGTGGTGGGCAGCCTCGAATGGGCCAGACCTCACCGTTCTTACATCTACTATGGGTGACTTAGGCGCCCTTAATTCTCAGAGTCCTTCCCCAGAAAGCATAATGTAAAGCAATGGCTTTGAAATGTATGCTGTATGTATTATAATTGCAATTACGTTTTATTGTTTTTATAATTTACTTTACCCTGAAGCTTACATATAAATTGCAGGCGTTGAATACAAAAATTATCTTCTAATGATAAGTTTTATTTTAAGTCTTGCTACATTTTTAAGCTTGAACCTTAAAAATATAATTAACTGTAAATGTATATATATATAAAATGAACTCTGTGTTGATCATCTGACTAATTCCAGGGTATGTGCACCAGAAGAAACCACATTTCACCTTCTACACTTGTCTTTAATGAGAGAATATATTGATTATGAGTTTTCAGTGTTAAAAGTAAGTATTAATATATCTGTGGGCCGAAGATGTGTATGCAGAAAGTTGTATAGGACTTGACTTTTTGTTTCCATTTTACTCTAGGACAAGATCACATTTAAATATGATATTGAAAGGATAATAGATGATTGGATTTTGATGGGATTTCTTGTTGGCAATGATTTTATCCCTCATCTACCTCATTTACATATTAATCATGATGCACTGCCTCTTCTTTATGGAACATATATTCATATCCTGCCAGAACTCGGAGGTGAACAAAGTTTAATATTCACTTGTGGCTACTTTGACTTAGCACTCAGCTAACTCTAAAAATTCCACTCAGGTCATTAGATTATTGCATGCACAACTAAAGTAGGAAGAAATTAAGCGTTTCTTTTGATTTAAGGCTCCAAGCTTTAAGGTTATAGTTTTCAATAGTTCATAAGCTAAGAAAATGACCAGAATTATGCAGTCTCATTTATTGATACCTAATTAGTTTCTGTCTTTAATTGTTTAAGAAATCTGTAGAAGTTACTGTTTTCACTTAGGTTCTTTCATGTTTAAACATAGAAATTCAATTTTCTGAATGGGTGGGCATCAGAGTATTTAATATGAAGGAAAGGCTTTTCAGTTAAATAGGAAATTCACAAACGGTGACACTGAAGGAAACCACAGAGCAGCAGGACACTAGTCCTTTCCTTCTCAAGGTAACATATCAGTGGCTACATTCTAGACCTATTTAATTTGAATCACTGTCACAATATATCGGAAATGGGGGAGGATTAGTATTATGTGAGCCTGGAATTTCTTATATTTGGCTTCAGATCTTATCTATTGTATATTATTGTAACAGCAAGTTCATGGAAACGAGAGCCAGTTATATGTAATCCAATGCAGTGTTTTTCTTTGATTAGCAGAATGTAACATTCAACATTTTATAAAAAGAATTTTGTTGAATTGTTTAGAAAAACTACCGGCTTTTAGTCCAAATTCAGGTTTTATTTCTTTTAGGTTATATTAATGAAAGTGGGCATCTCAACTTACCTCGGTTTGAGAAATACCTTGTGAAATTATCAGATGTGAGTAGCCACAAGTTTTTGTTTTCCTGTCCCAGGGTAGCCGTAAGTGCTCACTTAGCGATTACATAACAGCAGAAGAAACACTTTTGTAATTCTTATCCTGTTGGTCATTCTATATAAATAATTTTACGTAAATTATATTTATTTACTTTTTATTTGTAATTTTCAGAGTAGTAGATGAGGTCTCCATGTGCATAAAAAAATACATTCTCTGATATCCTGTGCCCCAGAAGTAGTCCATGTTAAAAGTTTGGTTTGTATTCTTCCAGACATACCTAAATATTTTTAAACGAATGTAAATATTTCTGTTCAGTTTGATCGGGAGCACTTCAGTGAGGTTTTTGTGGACCTAAAGTGGTTTGAAAGCAAAGTTGGGAACAAGTACCTCAATGAAGCGGCAGGAGTCGCGGCAGAAGAAGCCAAGGACCACAAGGAAAAGAAAAAAGCAAAGGTGTTGATTTTTTAGGTGTCCTTTCATTTTTTAGCTGTAAGGGTAAAACTGATATTCCTCGTTTCTCATTTTCTTCCTTATGATTTTGGGGTTACTTCATTTCATTTTCATTTCTTCTAATATACATACATTTTAAAAATTGTTTTGGTTTCTCTTTCTCTTTTGGATCCTGTCCTTTAAGTCTGATCTTTAAAAATCGGTTTCTTATTTTACCGTTGAAGAAGAGCATTGTGTTTCCTTTGCTCTCCTGTTCTTTGTCTTTTTTTAAAGATTTTATTTGCTTATTTTTAGAGAGGGGAAGGGAGGGAGAGAGAGAGGGAGAGAAACACCAATGTGTGGTTGCCTTTGGAGCATCCCCTACTGGGGGCCTGACCTGCAACCCAGGCATGTGCCCTGAGTGGGAATCGAACCGCTTTTGGTTTGCAGGCCAGCACTCAGTCCGTTGAGCCACACCAGCCAGGGCTTCTCTCCTATTCTTTAAAAAGTGTAGAAAACATTTCTAAATATAAGAGCCCAGAAATTAGTTATCTTTTTAAAATGTGGATGTTTATAGCATTTAACATTATGAGATATTAATTAGATCAGTGATTTTTCTATAGAAATAATTTGCATATAAAATTATGTATATAATACTGCAGTTGGCCAGGTTGAGTGATTAATAGCACAATATCTTGTAAATGTTTGGTGCTCAATAACTGAATAATAAAATTAGTTAGAATATGCTAGTACCATGTCAAACATCTCTAATAAGGTCTAAAGAATATCTTACATGTATTAACTTGGAAAATAAACCTTTCCTGAAAATTTCCTCAGCTTACCTATAATTATTGTATTCTTCAGAAATTGATGAGTTTCCTGTGTTCTCCCTGCTGTGCTGCTTTTAATTAGGACTCTTGCACCAGGAAGAGCAAGTGTCTTGATTTTTCTCTAGTAAAGTCCTTTAATTGCTCAGGTTTTTCTTAGTGGAACTTAGCAGCAGTCAGTCTGCATTCTCCTTTGCAGTTTTGCTCTTCAGAAAACAGCCTCTGCAACCTTTTTTTTTATCCTCACCTGAGGATATTTTTATTGACTTTAAAGAGAGAGGAATGGGAAGAAAGAGAGAAAAACATTGACCACCTGCTCCCATTTGCTCCCCGAACAGGGATAGGACCTGCAACCTAGATATGTGCTGTGACCAGGAATCAAACCTGCAACCTTTTGGTGCATGGACGACACTCCAGCCAACTGAGCCACCTGGCCAAGGCAGCCTCTGCAACTTTTTTGGAACTTGAACTCATGAAACTTTCATAACAGTCAGTAATTCCTGGCTCTGCCCACCTCAGCTCAGTCCTTAAACGTCACATGTGTTCCAGGCATAGTGGTTAACAGTAGAGACAGTGGGAAAATGAGCGGAGCTGGAGAATCTGCCCAGGCACAGGCCCTGGTTCACCCTGAAGAAAAGGAAATGATGAGGATACGGAGTCCGAAGAACAGTAACGAGAGTCACTGGGAGTAGATGGGCAGTCAGAAAATAGGGGAGAGAAAAGATGAAATGACATGATAAGGAAAAGATAGGAAGGAAGTGATGAGATGGAAGAACTATAGAAAAGCAAATGAGTTTGCATAGGAGACAAATTTAGAAGTGGGGGCTGGTAATATAGGCATAAGAGTGACGGGACCCAGAGACAGGGAGTAGGCGATGCTTGTGATCATTGTGCTCCATCGTAAACAAGTGTGTTATGTTAAAGGCAGTCCAGAATTTGACACATGAAAATGTGAGGATGGCCCTGACTGGTTGGCTCAGTGGACTGAATGCCAGCCTGTAAACCAAAGGGTCACTGGTTCAATTCCCAGTCAGGGCACAGGCCTGCACTGTGGGCCAGGTGTCCAGTGGGGGGCACGTGAAGGGCAACTACACGTTGATGTTTCTCTCCCTCCCTCCTTCCCTTCTCCTCTCTGAGAATAAATAAATAGAATCTTATAATGTTAAGATTAATAAATTATAAAAGGATTTGATATTGTATCTTTTTTCTCTAAGTAAATGAAATATTCTTGAAGTGTTTTCTCTTGAAACACATGTAATTAAATATATTTCTCCTTTATAGTTATGACAATTACTTATTACATATTTTTGAGAGGCTTGAATGTTCTATATATAGCTTTAGAAAACAAGTTACATAAAAACAATTTACACACAAAAACATTTACACAGCATTTGGAAATTATTTTTAAAAATAAACTTTTATAGTGCATCACTTAAAGATCATTCCTTTATTTTTAGTATATTTTTAAATTTCCCTGTGAAATGTCTCACTTTGAAATGTAGCTTGCTATTAATTTCGTATTGGTTTATAATTTTTATAGGGCCAGGAAAACTCTGTATGTTGGGCTGCTTTAGATAAAAATAGAGAAGAAGCAGTAATTTCTAAGGGTGAGTACAAACTGCATTTTAATATGTTACTTTTTGGACAGAATGGTTGTCATAGCTTTCCTTTATTAGTACTAATTCGGTAACGGATGGAACAGATTTCAGTGATAGCTTACAAACATACACTTGGATGTGCATTTTTCAAAGCTTTAGATGGAAAAACAAAACATTCTTAATTGTCAGCTACTATGTTTCTGGCTTTTTTTCAGACAATTTAGAAGATGAGACTGAAGACGACGACCTGTTTGAGACCGAGTTTAGGCAGTATAAGAGAACGTACTACATGACGAAGATGGGGGTTGACGTGGTGTCTGAGTACGTTTTTTCCCGTTCTTACGATTCTTGGAAAAAATTAGGTTTTGTAGTCCTGCATAAAGTGGCATCATTTTGATAGTTAAGGTAGTGAGAAAGAAGGATTTTTTGGATTCATAAATTATTCTCAGTCTTTCAACTAGTATGGCTTTGGAGAAAGTGATGTTCACTGACACGTGTTGAATTCCTCTGATAAAGATTGCCAAATAGAAAATGGTTAGTTTTTTGCTTCTGTCTTCTCAAGCTCCTGTCACGCTTACCTCAAAGGCCACCTGGCTCAACCCTAGGTTAATACCTACTCTGAAAGTTTCTTAAAAACTTAATCTCTAGAATGGCGGCTTTCATACTTTTAAACAGCAGCCCATAGTGTGAATCACATATGATCACATTTTATTTACTTAATAGTTATGCAGTACTTATAAAGTGCCAAGCACTATTTTAGGCATTTATATATATTAACTCACTTAATTCTCACAAGAATTCTTTAAAATAAGCAGGATTATTATTATTGTACAATAAAGGAAATTAAGGAATGGAGAGGTGCTCAGGGTAACACGGGTTCATTGGCAGGGCCAGAGTTTGAACATGGCACTCTGGCTTCAGAACTTACGCCCTTGACCACTAGACGAGGCTGCTTCCCTCCTAGTGAAATGAGGGTTTCGTGAGGTGTTACGGACCCTTGTTATATGTGATATTAGGTGTTTTCTCTCCTATTGTTAGTCTTTTCCAAACAAAATAAAGCACTAAGTATGAGATCTTTTCTAGAGACTGCGCAGGGGTAGACCCACGCTTTCCAACATTGCTGTGCACACTCTCAGACTGCCTTCCTGCCTAGACGTCATCTTGCAGAAGTGTCTGTCTTTGCACTGACCTCTAGTAGGTGGAGATGCAGGAGTTCAAGTACAGTTCACCAGCTCACGTGAAGGTTTGTCGGTTGGCATTAGCACGTAGGACCTTTGAGACTTGAGAAATAAAATACTTCCAATAGTTATGCTTTTAATCTTTTATTCCTTAGTTTTTATTGCCTTGATTACAGTTACATAACACTACAGTACCTGCAGTTGGCACTAAATGCTTAATTTGATAGGTACCTAGTCTTTGCTTCTTTCCCTTCTTTTTGTATATTGAAATATAGACTTATGAAAATAATGTGCCATTTATTTGTGTAGCAAATCAACAAGTCTTTCAAAATTGTTGTGTTCATTATTGGTCTGTGGTGGTGGTAGCGTTCTTCCCTAATTTACTGGTGGGGATACAAATTGGTGAAATTATTGTGGAAAGCATGCATCCAGAAGCCTTTAGAATATTTAGCCCTTTGATCCAGTAATTCTACTTGTTAATCTCTCTTAAAAGGGACAACTGTGATTGAACAACAATAATAAAAAGAATTTAAACTCAAACGGAAGTTTTTATACACAAGGGTGTTTATTACAATGTGTTATAACAGTGAAAAACTACGCACCTACCTTTCCTGTGAGGAGGTTCCTCGTGACCACCTGCACTTCCTCATCGTGCTCGCCGTCTCTGCCCTACACCCGGCCTGCAGAGCTGCTGAGCCTGTGCTCACAGGAAGCCCATGCGAGTTTAGAGAGACACCTAATCGTTAATGAGTACAAGTTGTAAAAGCAGGGCACAAAATCACACGTATATATATAGTGTACTCTCATTAAAACAAAAACCCTGGGCATATAACAAAGACTGAAAAGAAACGTGGCAAAATGTAATAGTGATTGCTATATGGTGATAAAAAGTGCTTTCTTCATTATCGAGATTTTCAGTAATGAGGGTGTATTTGTTTTATAACAAAAAAGTAATATGAAATGTATTTTCAGAGTGTGCCTCTCTAAACACTGGAGATCTGGAATATTTAAGTGTGTCTTGACCTGAATTTTGGCAATAGACACAAACAAGGTTATAGCCACTTTTGGCTTTAGCCTGGGGCCCTCCCCCCGCCCCAATTTATTTTACCTTAAATGGCAGGTTTTCAGAAAGAAGAAGGGATTGGAGGGAAAATTGTCTGTGGATCTATAGCACTTTTCAAAGTGCACTCTAGCTGCTGTAACCAGAGTTTAAGATGCTTCTGGTCTCCTGTGATTCTCTCAGGCATCCTCTCAGGGGAAGGAAATCCCCACCCCTTTCCTAGCACCCCAACTACTTAGGGAGTGGTGGTGCCACTTTACGGAAATCTGCATTGGCTAAGTTGTCAGCTGTTAAACCAAAGCATAGTTCATTGACTGAATAAGTATGCACAGCAGTTTTAAATATTCTGGTAGTTGGTTTAGGAAACATATAAGGTAAACATTTAATCTGACAGAATGGAATTTTTAAAAAATAATATTTTGGAGTTTTTCTGATTATAATTATTTAGCTTATTCATTGATTAAATAAAACATTGAAGCAGAGTGTGGTATCATCAGATTTCATGCTCTAAAAACAGTGTCCTGTCTTTAAAGAAATAATGTCATGATGAAAATACTCTTTTCTGTTTTCAGCGACTTTCTGGCTGACCAGGCTGCGTGCTACATTCAGGCAGTACAGTGGGTTCTGCACTATTACTATCACGGGGTCCAGTCCTGGAGCTGGTGAGGGAGCGCGAGAAGAGATGCTTTTACGTCGGTTCACTAATGTGGTCTCGTTGGGAGGTTCCTTTGCTTTTATTTCCATTTTTGGTAGTGTTTTTAAAAAGGTACATACAGCCAGGTTTAAGTGGAATACAGGTAATGTCTCCTTGGATGAAAACACTTTAAGAAGACTTTGGTGTAACAGTGATGCTTTCAGCCCTGGCAGATGGCCCATAATAAATGTCCTTTGTTAGTCTAAGGATTTAAAATTCTTTATCATGATGAATCAAGCTGACAAAGTCTTTATAATTATTGGGTCTGAGTTACTATTATGTGGGGTTGTTCATTATATTCTTTTTTACATTTTGTGTGTTAAAGAAAATTTTCTTATCGGGAGCAATTATTGAGGAATGGATTATTTGAATGTTAGACTGTGAAAGGTAAAGAAGAAAGAAGAAAAGAATTATTTGCTTTTCCAGGAAATAGTAATTTTTCCTTTCTCTCAGCATGTTCCGTCTACATTTCCAAACCAACCACCCAAATAGAAAAATAAACCGAAATGTAATGCGGGGAAAGGTAGGGACTTGTAGGCGATGAGATGGCTCATTTTGTTTTGCTGTCAGAGTACCTGTGCTGGGCTTCATTGTAAAGCACTACATAGCAAAACAAAGCAAAGCAACATAACGTGACTTTTATTATGACTTCACTTACTGACAGCCTTTAAAAAAATCTTTCCTATAGCTAACTTGATTCTCAGCACCTCTTTGAGGAGTGCTCTAATGACAAAAATCCTCAATTTGTCTCTTTAGAGGATGGTGTAAGTGATCCCTATCATACTACTGGCATTAAGGCCAGGCACTTGAAAAGCAGGTTTTCACGTGATCCTCACAGCCATTTAAATTAGGCCTTGTTCTTTGCCTTTTGCAGCAGAGGCTCAAAGAGGTTCGATTGTCTTTCCAAGGTCATGTACATCACCTCGATGCAAGAATCAAGTCCAAGCCTGTCTGATTCCAAAGTCTTTACATTTCCCATTATTCCACATGCCATTCTGCCTCCTGAACTTTTCCATTCATTTCAAATATGCCATAACTGTGGACTATAAAAAATATTTCTTCATTTTTTGGTTATCCTTAGTCAAATATTAAGAATATTGACATTTTAAAAAAATTGTATGTGTGAAGCTTTTTAAAAATACGTATACCTATAGTTAAAGATAGGAAAGTATTAAAAACAAAAATAGTTGAATGACTGATAAATACTTTAATCCTTATCACAAACATAATGATACACTAATTCAAATATAGAAGTTCTTAGAGCTGAGAACTAAGATCCAGTGTAAACTCAGACTCACTATGCCCCTTGTCCTCATGGCAGAGACCCAGGCTTACTGCGTCTTCTGATTACCTCAGTACCTCACTCTGAGAACATACTGATTGGAGAATGCACACTCAGCCTGTTGGGAACTAACCCGTTATGTTATGTATTATGCTTCAGTTACATTGTGCATCTCAATTTTGGAAATGTGTGAAGCTGTACTTTAAAAATTAAGTAAATACAACATTTGTCTCCATCATATGACCTAAATTTTTCAAGACTACTGGTTTCTTATACTCAAATGGTAGAAGTATGGATGATAATTTTTTTCTTTAGCATTGTTGTGTGTTATTAAAATATGGAAACATACATACTTAATATCGACCTTTTTCATAACGTTGCCATTTGTGTAAAATTCAGTTTTGTTTTATAGGTATTACCCTTACCATTATGCACCTTTCCTGTCTGATATTCACAACATCAGCACACTCAAAATCCATTTTGAACTAGGAAAACCTTTTAAGCCATTTGAACAGCTTCTTGCTGTACTTCCAGCAGCTAGCAAAAATTTACTTCCTACATGTTACCAGGTGAGTTTTAGAATTAAATGTTTTTATGTTCTTTTTAATATTTGGAAGCTCTTCCTCCAAACCTAGAGACAGAGAACCCAAATTTCTTTAATAGCTTAATATATTTTTATTTTCAAATATACTAGTTCTTAGGTCCCTTGGAAAGTATTTCTGGTTTAAAGTTAGCATTGTTTTGACAATGCAGGCAAACTCTACAAACCATTCAGAGCATGGTTCATTTCCGACGTCTCTGTGGATCTGCAGTCTGTGAGTGCACTGATGAAACAAACTGAGTCAGAAAGATCTGAAGCCACCAGCTTTGTCCAGACGCGCACTTACTTCATTCTTGTTCCCTTTACCTTCTTCTTCCTAGAATAGATGTGATTCTCCCGAGTCCTACATCTCAACAGAAGTACCACCTCAGTTTATATTTGTGGTTTAAGTATTTCATATGTCAAACTGCGGAATGAAAGGCTTTTCTTTGGTTAACATATTTTATATAATGGGGCAGGTATTTAGGGACGATCTGAGTCACCACCGTTACACAAAGCCTGCTAAGCTGATTCTGAGAGTCAGGTGCATTTGGAACTTTTAGAGTTCCAAATCTGCTCCCAGGACCAGTCTGTCGTCTGATCCCAGGAGCTAGAGCAGACACATGTGCACATGTGCACGCACTCTGCCTCCTTTGAACAGGGTCATGCTCCCTTCTGCATCTTTCTGAAACTTGACTTGTCCTCCACGCTGGCCCCTTTGGTCCCCTTAAGTTTCTTTGATGCTTTTTTTCCTACCTGTAGATATATTAAAGATTGATACTCACTGTGAAGCAATACAGCCGTACATGTTTTATAGCCACGTCTGTTTTGATCTCTGCCCATAGCATACAGGTTAT
>VMDR010028900.1:0-12962 GCA_007922815.1 Macrotus californicus | reverse complement strand
CTAGGACTTTCTGACACCTGCGAGCACAACACCAGCTTAGAGGCAAGGCATTCATTCCTTAGGTCTTCACTTATAATAGATGAAAAATAGATCCCTCAAAACACATGGTATTCCGTAACCAGAAATACAGAATGAGCTCTTAGATTCCTCAGTTAGGAATGCATTGGGTTGCAAATAAGAGAAAATTAAAAGCACATAATATGTTACCACCCAACATAAATGGAAGTTATTTGTAAAACATAACAAAAAGTTCAGGGATGTGACTGGTATAGATGTTCAATAATATTATTGGGAATCAGGACTTTTGTCATTTTTTTGCTTAGATATTTTTCTTAAACATTTTTCCTTTTATTTTGCATTCATTCTTGTAACCTCAGGGTCATAATATGCCTACTGTACCTCCAGGCATCACACTGTGTGTCTTCTATAGGCCAGTGGCATGAGATAAAGAAAGAGATACCACTAACTGATTTCTGCTTACATCTTATTGGCCTGAAAAACACCACATGGCTGTTTCTGGGAAGAATGGAAGCTAGGATATCAAGATTTAACATTTATATCGCAGAAGGGAAAATAAGGTTGAAAATGGAAATTTGAACATCTAACCTACAATATCTGTTATACGCACATTATCCTACCCTTCTTACTTTTTTTAGAAGTAGCCCAAACATATGTTTTCATTCATTCATTTATTCTATCAGTCATTAGAGAACTATTTATTCAATATCTACTATTGGATGATAAGAACATACTATGAATAAATAAGAAAATGCCTGTATCAAAAAGCACACAAAAATCTCCCTGAGCAGTGTTGCACTGTTGGTTGGGAGTTGTCCTATAAACCAAAAGGTCTCCAGATCGACTGCCAGTCAGGGCATATGCCTGGGTTGTGGGCCATGTCCCTGTAGGAGAGGCAACCGATTGATGTTTCTGTCATGCATCAATGTTTCCCTCCCTCATTTTCTCCTTCCTTTCCCCTCTCTCTAAAAACCAATAAATGAAATCTTCTTAAAAATTTAAACTCAATTGAAAATAGTCAAAATGCAAATATTTGTTTAAAAGGACACCCAAATATCTATAAACACATGAAAAGGCCTTTAACCATGTTAATCATCAGGAAATTCAAATTAAGCCAAAAATGAGATTCTACTACAAAGCTACCAAAAGGGTAACAATGAAAAACTCTAAAAATCCTCATTGTTTGCAAAGAAATCCTAAGTATTTGATGCAATTGAAACTCCTTAGGAGAGTGTAAATTGATATAACCACTTCTAAAACCTGTCTGGCAGTATTGACTATAGCTGAACGTGTATGTTTTGTGGTCCAGCATTTCCAGTTGTAGGTATATGCCCAAAATATATCCAAGTATATGTTCATGAAAAGACATGCGGAAGGAAATTCATAGCTACAGCATTTATAATAGCCCAAACCTGTAGAACATAAACATATATCGTCACTAGAATGAATAAGTAAGTCATGGTATACTTTATAGTGGAATACTATACAGTAATGAAAATAAACAACAGTCACATGCAGCAGTATGGATGGATCTCATGAATATAATGCTGAAAAAATGGATTAGCAGTGGAACATACTTGATGGTCCATTTATGTAAAATACAAAAAGGCAAAGGTAACCCATGCCATTAAACTCAGAATGGTAGTTAAACCTCACAGGGAGGGTGAGGACAGGAATATGGATGAAGGGAACTTCCAGGATGTTATTAATAAACTGTTCCTTAATCTTGGAGTTTTTACAGAGGTGTTTTGTGTATGAGCATGCATCAAGCACCCCACTTATGATACATGTACTTTTCTTTCTAAACAGTATTCTTCAGTTAAAAAGTTTAAAATAAATACACAAAAATGACAAAGAAAACATATCTGATTCTGACCTCATAGAGATTATTCACTAATAGAAGGGAGAGCTTTTAAGCAAGAATCATGAGCATAACAGTGTTAATATGAGTTTTGCTAAGTAGATTAAAGGCTAATTGCAGATCTTTCCAAGAAAGCTAATCAAAGTACTTGAATTCAGATGAAAGGTTCTGGAAAGACCCCTATGAGGAAGTGAGACCAAGATATTATATGAAGCAGGAGGGAGTTTCCAGATGAAGATTGAAGAGAAGATTGAAGATTATGCTCTGAGCATAAGGAGCAACGTGTGTGAGGATTGCAGGAGAAAATGTGCTCAGCTTGCCAGAACAATTGAGAGAAGAACATAGCTGGCATGCAGAAGAGAGCATGGCGTGATTTAAAACTGGGGATTTCCCCCAAGTCTATGCCAGAGACAAAGTGTGTTTTCAGAATTCACCAATTACTCATGAAGTTAACATTGGGTATTGTCTCCATATTAAATTCTTGAGTAACTTGGGGTCAAGTGGAGAAGGCAAATATTAACAGGAGAATTAACAACTCACAAGGTTGAGTGTTACAGTAATGATGTGCACAGTTGCTATGGGAAGACACAGAACTTGAATATTACTAAACCATGAGGAATCAGAGACTTTCTCCAAAGAGGTGATAGCTAAGGTGAATCTTAAAGAGCAAGGAGAAATAAGCAAAATAAAGAAGTTGGGCATGAGAAAGGATATTCCACTGAAGAAAGAACATGGACAAACCCCAGAAGCAAAACATAGTTGAGTGTAGATGGAGAATAAAGGTAAGGGTGTAGAAAGGAAACTGGTTAGGAGGAACATGCTGGAAAAAATTAAGCAAGGAACAGATCATAAAAACCCAGTTGTCCATATTTAAGGTACTCCATTCTAAATAAATGAATTTGAATGGCTTTTAGCAGAGAATTGAGATGATTAGATTTTAAAGATAGTGTTGTTTACTGATATGTGCCAGATCCTAGAGCAGTGCTTGGCATGTAATTAATAGGACCCACTAAATATTGGTAGCTGAATAAATTTTAAAATCCAGATTGCATTGACTGCTATTGGGAAAGTGGATGCAATATGTTAGGAAATCCTGTTGGGGTGCTTTGAAAATATATCCAGAATCTGAGCACTTCTCATCTCCACTGCTTTCATCTTGGACTAGACACTGTGCTCATTTAGATTTTTGTAATAGCATCTCATCAGACTTCCCTGAATGCACACTTACTCCTCTGACATTCATTCTCAGCACAGCAGTAATTAGAATCCTTTAAAATTTAAGTCAGATGATGTCACCTCTGCTCAGAACTCTTTAATGCCTTTTCTTCTCATGCAGAGTAAAATTCAGCAGCCTTCAATGTCTTGAGCAATCTGCTTCTCAGTTTCTTGCTCGCCAACCTCTCTCTCTCCTACATTCGTTCACTAGTTTCTTACCTTCCAATTGATTGTAGGCACGCTGTCCCCTAACGTTTTTGTATGTAGGTTCCTGGAACTGTTATGATAAACAGTAATGGACTTGATATGGAAGAAGAGAAAGAAAAAGGTGTTGGAGATGACTTTCAGATTTCTGGGATAAACCTAGATGTGCCGTATCAAAGATTAGAATACTAGAAAAAAAAACATGTTTAGAGGTAAGATCGAAAGTTTACATTTAGTTATGGTGAATAACTCATCTGGAGGCAAAATCATTTATTTTTATTTTTATTTACTGATCTTAGAGAGAGGAAGGGTGATAGAGAGAGAAACATGGAGTTGTTTCACTATTTATGCATTCACTGGTTCATTTTTGTATGTGCTCTGATCAGGGATCAAAACCAAAACCTTGATGTATTGAGATGATGCTTTAACCAACTGAGTTACCTGGCCAGGCAGAAGGCAAAGCCATTTTGACTGAATAGACTGATTCTTTAGATGGCGAGTAGAGACTAGCTGACTTCAATTACTTGTCTATAACTTTGAAATAGTTGCCTGATAAATGACTATAAACTGACTGGAAAGGATGGTGAATGTGACATATGAACACATTAAACTCCATGTGTCAGTCAGGGTTCTACCAGAGTAACATAATGAATAGATTTACTGCAAGGAATTGACTTCCATGATTTGGGGAGGTAACAGTGTAAGTCTGAAACCCCTGAGGTGGATCTTTAGAGGGAGTAGGCCTGAGCTCTGCTCCAAATCAAAGCTGCTACCCTACAGGCAGAACTTCTCTCCCTTGTGGGGAAGCCTCAGTTCTGCTCTATGTGCCCTTCAACTGATTGAATCAGGCCCACCAGCTTAACTAAAATAATTCCTTTAGTAAAATCAACCATTCCTGGGCTTATAAAAAGTGCTTTCACAGCAACACCTAAATTAGTGTTTGCTTGAATACCTGTGCCCTATTGCTTAGGCAAGCTGACATAAAACAGAATCACACTCAACTCCCTTCTGTAATGCAACTGTTATGAATTCATTAATTTTAATAGTTTTAGTTCTTTAAACCCATCATGGAGAAATTTTTATATAATTAAACATGTTAATCATTCATTTGCATTTACCCTCACTAGATATTTATTTCAACATGTGTGCCCTTGAATTTACCTGCTTTCTGACTTTCTTACTCATTTTAATGGATTCCTTTTTTGTGGTCCTGTCCAGAAGAGTGTCTTTATTTTCTGAATGCTGTAGAGAGAAAAAAGTCTATATGCCTTTTTGATATGCTAATATTAGTTTCTCTAAGCATGAGAAATTTAAGTACCCTGGAAAAATAACTATTTGAAAAAATACATATTTATATATCTTAAATGTACAAAGCAGTTTTATATTTCTCACTTCTACAGTTAGTACGTGAATTTTTCATTATTATCATAAACTATTATCTTCACCCCCAGCCTACTTTGCTGAGAAAACAATGACATCTCTTTCTGCTAATATATTATTTTTAGTGAGCAGCAATAGATTTTCCCATTGTTCTTTTATAACATTAAAATTTGAAATGGTCTTTTTAATTTTCAGCTCTCATTTTCTGTGAATGTATAACCTTATGGTATAATTTTAATGCTACTCTGAATGACGTAAGAACAAAGAACTTACAGAATTCAGAGACAGGATTGAACGGCTTTCACGAAGTGATCTAAGGAACATTTTATTGACTAGGTAATAACTTTGACCATGATCTTGAAATACGTAAATGTTCGACAGGTTGAGAACTGGGTATTCCAGGCTGTGAGAGAAAAGTACATCATGAACAAAACTGCAGAGGAGTAAAGGGCGTGGAACATCCAGGTGAGGGGAAAAGTCCAGTGTGATTGGAGAATTCAGTGGATGAAGGGACATAAAGGGAATACAAGCTGCAGAAGTGGGTTGGGTTTGGAATTGAAATTGCACGTAATAAACTAAAGAGTGAATAGGCAATGGAAAGCTCTCAAGACTTTATAGACTTTTATACTTTATTGATTTTTATCTCATAGCTTGATATATGGCAGGCATTCAATAAATACTTTTGGTAATGAAACACATCCTGTTGTAAATGAAAAGCTCTCTGAATTTTATTGAAGAGTGAAATTTCCATGGTGATGGTGAGAAATGAGGGTCAGAAATATCTAATAGGAGGTTAGAAATAAAATTAAGTTTGAGGACATTTTTTTCTACCCATAAGTGTTTTAAAAGATTGATTTTTGCATTGGAATCAAAGTTTAAACATGTTTTTTATGAAAAAGAGGTGGTTGTGCATTGTAGCATTAAATCACACTGAAACGCATCCATGGGCAATAACGTTTACAAACATCTGAAACTGTAACAGGTGGAGAATAGCACTGTGCAATTTTATAGAGTTTTTATATTCTTTTTGTTGTTGTTGAAGGAGATTCTGAAAAACATCTTTGAGCATTAGATCAATGTTGTGAATTTGCCAACATATTTTCCTGTGACAGCAAAGATATTCAAGAGATAACTAGAAATTGGATCTGAAATAATAGTCTAGCCCTGGGATTGTATCTCTTTCTGCTGATAAATAATTGGGTTGTATCTAAGGGTTGTATTTCTTCTAGACTGGAGTATCCCCCTGTGAATCCGAAAACTTTTTATCCTCCTTTCACAAATTGATCCCAGAGATTAAAGAATTCATGGTTGAGGTTTCAAGTTGGACTTATTGACACCTATTCTTATTGAGTGCAAAAACAGACCGATGAGCAATTTGTTTTAATCCTCTTGGGAGAGAAGAGGGGTTACTTCGGAATGCTTGCTGGTTTTTTCACTGGTGTCTGCCAATGTTAACACCCTTGAGAAACTTACTTGCTTCTAAATTTATATGATTTAAGATAGAAACTACATACCAGAAAATAGAAAATATCCCAGACCTTACATTTTGATTAAAGTTTTAATGGAGTTGAAATAAAGCCAATCCAAATGACTACTACATGCAAACTAGCATCAGATATAAAATGTATTTTTGATACTAGTAATCATACATTTTAAAGTAAAGTTTTCAAAATATCAATTAAAGACATTGAGGAGAAGAACTTATATAATTACAGTGCTAAGAGAAACACAGGCATAGATATTTGTCCAGTTAATTTTGTTTTTGACACTAAAGCAGTTGGTACGGTGATTACCCATATAGCCATGGATAGTAGCCTCACTCCCTGATAGTCAATGATTTCAACCAGAACTAGGGATATTTCTCACCAGACCAAAATCTCTAGTTTATTAGACATGTAGAATTAGAGAGAGAACCAACCTTTGGCTAAGTAGATACTTCAGGATTAGATGGATATTGATAACTGTATCACATCAGTCATGGAGTAGGAGTTCCAGAGAGTGTGTCTGTCCCTGTTTTTCTTCTTCTGGATCCTGCCTTGAGAAAGACTGAGGGCACACTGTGTCTCACAACTGAATATCTTAGTCCCGTATGGTAGGCATAGAATATTTTAGGAAATTAACTTGAAGGCATTATTCTCTTTTTTCTATCAAAAATGTAGGCTAAAGTTCAAGGTTGACTTTCACACTAACTTTTGTTCCTCAGTTGTACCTCTAAGATGTGTACCTACTACTGTCTCCCTAATGTAACTGCACAGGTATTTAAGTTAAAATTGAAATCAGGCCTTGGGCTGTATCTTTATCTAGTAGGCACTAAAAAAAAATATGCTTCAATTATGTGTTCAAACTTAAATCAATAACCGAAAGAAGTTACATACTGTTAATTTAGTGTCATCTCGTTCAGTGTAGGGCAAAGTGTCATAGAACTTTCTACCGTCCTTGGCATCAGTGGACACAGGTAAATATCTTGCTTTATTTTATAGCAAGTTAGCTCACCCAGTAATGTTTCCTGCCTACTGTGGGCTAAACAGCTTGGCTTTTCTGGGAGCTGACTGAGAAAAAAAGAAACACCGCATTTTTTCTGAGTTGTATAGATTGTACTACACTGATTCTCAATTTATCAGTGTACTGATCCACCGTACTGAGCCCAGGAAAGTAATGGGAGACCAATTCCCTCCCAAGAGCAATGGACACTGAGTTGAGAGGATGTATATCTTTGGGAACTTCAGTATCAACTGTAATTGGACTACATGGAGCAAGAGGTGGGTGATGGGTACAGCCCTTCAAATAGTAATTGAACCATATCATATCACTCACTTCACCTTTTATATTAAATATAAAACACTTACATTAACTGGTTTAAACTTGGATGATTGTATCTATGCATAACAAAATCATCATTCACAATCATATTTCTATCAAGTCCTAATGAAATAACTTAGCAACCCTACCTGTTGCTCTCTAAAAAATTCTTGAAGTCCAGGTATTATGTGATTACTAAGGAAAATGATATTATTCACTGAACATTACAAGCAAAATAGTAGAAAGACTGCTTTTTGTAGAATACTTGTCTGTGCTCAATGATCACACACACAGATGTTAAGAAAACTTCCATGTGTAAGTTACTCTGAATTTGTCTTCTTCCTTGGGATTAATTCTTTCTAGTCCCCTTTCCACTGGCACTCTTCTTGGTGCCCTCCAATCTTTAGCTTTTCATCTTCCCCAAATTCACCTCAGAGCAATATTCAGTACTAGGCACAGGTCACCAGATTAAAATGATATCTGATTAAACAGAAATAAACCTCTCTATGAAAATTAAGAAATGATTGTAGGTTGCAGACTCTCTGAGGGTCTTGTCTAGTTTAGTGTATTCCTAAATTATAGCATAGTATTTAGAACATAGTAGTTGCTCAACAAATGTGTTTAATAAAAACCATTTGCCAGGGGTTTACTGCTCTTCCATTAAATTAATGAACAAACGTTAATTATAATTGTACCAGGAGAGCTTCAGTGCTTGGAGATGGTAACAGACTATCATGACTGATCATGCTTTCTTCTTGCCAGACATTGTATGTATACAAGTTAATTAGTTGCTCACTGATGAGCTAAGTTCCTTTCGTTAATCTGTTTTATATTTGAAGAAAGTAAGGAATAGACTAGTTAAGCATCCTGCTCCAGGTCACAATGTCATTTCTAAAGTTAAAATATGAACACAATCTGATTTCAAAGTATACTTTCTTTACCACACTGCTATAAAATAAACACTGACCATCCATCTTAGCCATAATTAATATTTCCCAATATTTGTATCTCATGATAGGGTGGACAACTTTAGTTTTGTCAAGGATGGCATGAACACAAACTCTATGCAAAATAATATATAAAATATATTTTAGCAAAAATAAATTACAACAACAATAAATGATGAAGGGCAATTCTTTATTTTTAATATATTTTATTAATTATGCTATTACATTTGTCCTATTTTTTCTCTCCTTTATTCCCCTTTGCCCTGTACCCTCTGTCCCACCTGCATTCCCCCCACCTTAGTTCGTGTCCATGGGTTGTACGTATAAGTTCTTTGGCTTCTCCATTTCCTATGCTATTCTTAACCTCCCCCTGTCTGTTTTGTACGTATCATTTATGCTTCTTATTCCCTATACCTTTTCCCCCTCTCTCCCCACCCACTCCCCACTGATACCTCCCACGTGAGCTTGATTTCTGTGATTCTGTTCCTATTCTAGTTTGTTTGTTTAGTTTTTGTTTTTTTAGGTTCAGTTGTTGATAGTTGTGAGTTTGTTGTCATTTTACTGTTTATATTTTTGATCATCTTTTTCTTAGATAAGTCCCTTTAACATTTCTTGTAATAAGGGCTTGGTGATGATGAACTCCTTTAACTTGACCTTATCTGGGAAGAACTTTATCTGCCCTTCCATTCTAAATGATAAATTAACAATAAAAAATTATAAACCAATTAATGCATTGACTTCAATTCACTAATCACAATGCCTTCATAGATGGCAATGGCATATGCCCTGGCATTGGGGAACCCCTTCCATATATTATGGACTTTTGCCATGAAACTTTCTATCTTCATTTGTCTTCTTAATATGATGGGTTTTAACATCCCCTAGAAGCCTATACTCAACGCAGAGTTATCGTTTACCCCTTGTAGAAATGAGAACGTGACTAGCTGGCATCTGGGTATCTGGGCATGAAGCCAGCAGCCTTAGAGAATTAAACTAGGAGGAACTCCTCTGGAGTTCACATACAAGAAGGTATTCAATGCCCTGGGGGATCAAAGGCGAGGATGAAGCTGATTGTTTAAAACTGGCTAACACAAATTGACGAAGCACAGATAAATAGCTGTGTGTGTGTGGCTAAGTTAAGACATGAGTACCTTTTCAAAGGGACAGGTTCAATTTTAGCTTGCTCTTTGGCTGCGGATTCAATCCTGATTCAGTTTCAGTACTTAATTATTTCTGATGGCAGATAAAAGCACATGTTTTATTTTCTCACATGTTAAAATGTTTATGAAGAGGAACATAGAAGCTGGCATCCCTGAATGATATATTTATATCTGTCCCAAGTAAAAGAGAAGAATTGAGAATATTTCCTATTTCATCAGAAATAGGTATAATTATGCCCGTATAGTTTATCAGTTATATTTTATTACATTCATACTGGTAATATGCAGATTGCATACCCTGATTTTTGAATTCCTTTTTCTAATCCCCAACAAAATTGCCAGCATACTTGAATATTTATCTCTCTGTCCTGCCTTGTGAGAAGTGGGGGACAAAAAGTATTCCCCCCAGTCAAAGATGAACCCCCCTCTGCACGCCATCACAGCTTGCCTTCTCGGGACCTTCTTTTGGGGGTGTGTGCCTGTCCCACTTCAATTGTCTTCTCTCTCACCGACTCCCTGGATTATTCGCTTAAGCCTAAATTCTCTTATGTCAAGCAAAACAAAACAAAACTAAACTAAACTAAAACTAGAAAAAGTCCTCCCTCATTCCCACTCCTTCACTTTCTACTCACTTCCATGCCAAGTTTTTTGAAAAGTTTTGTACAGAGATTTATATGAGAGATCAAGTTTATGATGATGTCAATGGGAAAAAGGAGCTATAAAAGAGAGGTGACAAGTTTATTTTTATTTTCACGTTTTTGACATTCAATTGACTCATTAAAAAAGTTTTATTTTGGGCTAAGTGTAGATTCACAGGCAGTTTAAGAAACAATACAGAGAAATCCCATATACCAGCAATTTTCAACTGGTGTGAACAAGCTTATTTTTCATTAAATGTACTTTTAGGTTACAAGGGCTCATGAGCATACGTATGTATTACATTCTCTTCTTTTTTAATGGTTTTGTCATTGCGTATTATTTTATCAAAAAAGCTTGGCTTCAAACATTATTATTTCACAGTTTACATTGAACAGAGACTCTCACAGGCTGTGAGCAGTAATCCTTTGATTTTAGTCATCTCAAAACCTGACTGGGAGAGGCCTCATGTGGATGCTGGTCATATTCAGTTTTTCATAGGTTATTGGACTGAAAGCCTCAGTTCTTTGCTACACAGTCCTCTCCAACAGGGCAACTTGCTCCATCAAATGCTATAGGCTGAGAAAGCAATACACAGTCTGCTAATGAGATAGAAGTCACAGTCTCTGGCAAGCTAATCATAAAGTGACATCCCTTTACTTTTGCTGTATTTAACAGGTTAGAGGCAAGCCACAAAACTCAATTCAAGCAGAAAGATTACATGAAAGTGTGAGTATCAGGAGATAGGGATCATTGAGAGCGATCAAACTATCTATACTGATTTTGGCAATTCCTGACCTCGTAAATATCAGAAACAATTCTTCAGAATAAAAATATAATGTAATATAATGACAATAATAATCATCTAAATGTGATATTGAAATGCATATAAACACAGCTGACATTAGTATTAAGTGCATAAAAATAGCTTATAAATGACCAAATGTAATGTGATTCAAATTTTATTGAAATAGCAGATGAAGAATGTCAGACATATATAAGGAGTAGGTTGATGGAACAATTTCAGAGGGTAAGGAAAAACATGTGTATAGTCCCCCACATTTTGTTTTATTAGTTTTTTTTTTTACAGTATGAATAGTAGAAAAGACAAGAGCCAGGATAATGAACCAAGAATGTAATAGTAGCTCTGGCTGGTGTGGCTCAGTAGATTGAGAGCCAGCCTGAAAACCAAAGGGTCACCAGTTCAATTCCCAGTCTGGACACAGGCCTGGGATACGGGCCAGGTCACACGTGGGGAGTGCGTGAGGGGCAACCACACAGTGATGTTTCTCTCCCTCTCTTTCTCCTCCCTTCCCTTCTGTCTCAAAATAAATAAATAAAATCTTTAAAAAAAGAATGTAATAGTATAATGCTAGGGAATAGTCATGCTATTATATATTTTATTTTTAATGTATATAATTTAAGTATTTTATGTATGCTATTTTATGGGTGAGGAAGCAAGAACTATTTTTAACCTCAGTTTAAAAATGAGAAAACTGAGACCCAAAATATCCTGGCTCATCATTGCTGGAGTTAGAATTCAAGCTTAGATGTGACAACCTACTCTTAAATACCGCTCAAAACTACCTGTCCAGTTGTTACCTGAGGTGTGTTTCAGTAGGTCCTTCTAGATAAACACGAATAGAAGGCCAATAAGTACTACTTATTCCAAAAAGGTAGGCTGAAATTAACAAGGGATTACATTTTTCAATTTAGTATCCTAAACTAAGACACTTTGGAAAATAAAAGAAATTTGTATTAACGATTACACAGGAACAACGAAAACAAGCAAGCCACTCTTCCAGGGAAACTGGGATACCTGGTTAGCTCATTTTTCTGGGGTGCACCGGGATGGGCTTGTTAAAAAGGCTTTCCAAGGGAGTTTTCAGAGAGGAGATGCCTAATAACTTCCCGTCTATCTTTGACTTTCTGTGACTGTAGATGTAGATTTATGGGCCAAATACTAGAACTTCATTCTCCTTGGGGACAACCTCTTCTCACATCAACTGAAAGCCTCCTTTTCTTTGCATACATAAGGGCCGTTGAAGAGCTAATATCGGCATGATGAAGTTACCAATATCAAAGAATGTGAACAAGACTAAGACTAATAAAACATATCACTAGGTTAACTAATATATCCCATTCCTAGTTTTGCCAACCAGCCTAACTTACTACGTTAGGCAAATTCTGATTTACAGCTATTTAACTGCGGGTGATTTTGCCTTTAGGGCAATTTTGGCAATGTCTGGAAATATTTGTGGTTGTCATGACTGTGGAGGTTGTGGGCGTCTAGTGAACAGACACAAAGACGCAGCTGAACATCATACAACGCACTGGATGCCCCTTTCCTTACCTCCCTGCCCTACCCTACCTGCTCCCTCAACTTCCGCTCCAACAACAGGGAGTTATATAAACAAATTGCCAATAGTGCTGAGGTTGGGAAACCATACTTTATATGAAGAAAGAAATGAAGAGCTCTTTTATTTTTTAATTTTCCCCCTTTTTACTGTGAAAAGAACTAGCTACTTACTGATGCACTTTAATAAAATGAATCTATATAAATTGTGATTATAGTCATTTGGACACTGCATTAGTAAATTAATTTTAATGTGAAGTGAAAGAAGCTTCTTTCAGCTTCCTGAACTCATACTAGGTTTTTATTCAGAATCTCACAAATTTGTCTTCAGCAAATTAAAAAAGAATGTCTGTCTCATCCTCTTGACCTTTTATGTCAGAAGCAAT
>VMDR010028899.1:0-12963 GCA_007922815.1 Macrotus californicus | reverse complement strand
ATGAAAGTCAGAGGCCTTCACAGTCCAAATAGCTGATCGAGAATGCCGCTATCCATCCCAAGACTTGACTTAAATGTAAATCCACCAGAATAAAATTCAATAGCCTTATATTTTATGAACTCAAATTGTAGGTGTCAGAAAGTTTGCATTGTACTAATAGCGAGTTGAGATTTATGTTTTCTTGATTATTGATTACATAAGAAAATCTTCAAGGGAAAAAAAAGGAAGAGAAAGAAAAATTGCCCAGCTGGTGTGGCTCAGTGGACTGAGTGCCAGCCTGCCAACCAAATGGTCACCAGTTTGATTCCCAGTCAGGGCACATGCCTGGGTTGTAGGCTGGGTCTCTAGTAGAGGGCACTTGAGAGGCAACCACACATTGATGTTTCTCTCCCTCTCTTTCTCCCTCCCTTCCCCTCTCTTTAAAAATAAATAACTTTTTTTAAAAAAAGAAAAACTGAAATGGATTGCTCTGAAGAGAAATTAGGAGAGTGTAGGAAATGAAAAAGGGAAATGGGAAATTTTGGAAAAGTTTTTTTACTGAAGCTAGTGAGTATCTACAAAGAACTTGGTCTGAGTTAGAGAAAAAAACCACACACAGGATTTAGATTTCCTTTTGCTCCTTCTCTCAGGCAGGCACAGAATTATAACCAAGATTTCTGAGAAAGCAGACACCTAATTCAATAAAAATAATGACTTCTGTATCATTCAGTTGGATGTGATGCAATTAATAGGGAGGCAGACTGCATTTGATACATAAAAAACGCTTTTAGAATTGGAGTCTGGCGTGACCTGAAATACAAGGGTTTGACTGGACAGACAACATCAGTCAGTGTCAACCTTAAAAATAAGTTTCTACTCATTTTTCTCTTTGGAAAAATGACTAAAAAATGTTAAGATGCACAATTTTTTCTTAATATTGCCTGGTGTTTCACAACAGAACATATTCCAAGTGCGAGTGCAAACTTATTTTCAAAATAATGGTTTTTGACTACTGTCTTTTTGAATCCTCATGTAGAATTTTGTCTTGTAAATTTGATTATCAGTGTAAGCCGTGATCAATCAGCATTAGTTATATGAACTTTGATGTGAAAAGTGAGAACATGTTTTATAGTTTCATAAGGTTCATATTATCTTCGTTATTGTGTTTATTTACCATTATCATTATTGTTATTATCGTTGATATTAACATATTACAATAGTATAAGTATACTTGGGCTTCTAGAGGTAGAGAAAAAATGAGACAAAGGAAGCAATACTGAACAGATAACATTGTGTTCTAGAAGTGAGGAACAATGTGTATTATCAGTTTAAGAAGTCACATGGAGAGAGTTTTTACCCTGAAACGAACCGCATCTCTTAAAACTATAGAACTCAATAAACAAAAGTCCATCTTAAAATCGATTAGCAAGGAAGACGATCATCTACAAAGAAAGGGTTATTAAAGTGACGGCATAGTTTTCTATAGCGATTAATTACAAAAAGCAAATTAGATGGAATAATTTTTCAAAGCCCTTGAAAGGAAAAACTTGTCATCTAAAACTGATTATCCTATAACATTATAATTTATAACAGTTCAACAATATACTTATAAATTATTTTTAATATATGTATACAATGCAAAATTATGAATCATTCAAAAATTAACTAATATCTAAAACATATCTATTTTGTTACCCTGAACTTTGAAAGAAGACTAAGGCACTATGATATATACAATATGATACTACAGATAACCACCAAAATTATCATTATATAAAATTTTAATTATCTACAGCTGTCTGCCTCTGTGCCTCGTCCAGGAGAAGCATCCTCCAGGCTCAGGGGGATGATTGAATGTGGAGGGTGGTGGAGGCAGTGAGGCTGGAACAAGGGGAGGACAAGAGAGTAGTGGGGCATCTGCTAAAGGTGTGTATGCAGGAAATCACAGGGGTGGGGAATATGGCAAGTCCCTGTGGGATTTCTGAGTGGGAGAACCTTGTCCAACTGAGGGAGGCCCCGTCTGCTGTGGCTGGAGGACTGAGCTCAGACAACGGGTCTTAAAGGACACCCCACAACTACTGTTTCTTCTCTTTCAACCATGGCTGGACTCTTGTGTGAATAGATGCAGACACGAATTTACATTCATGTGGAAAACAGTTCCCACTAATGAACTGTGACCCAGTTGCCCAAGTGCAGCACAACCAACAAGGGCTGTAGGGGACAAGGTGTGAGTGATCCTGACGCTGGTGGGAGCTGGAGGTCCAGGCTGAGGGAGGGGTCCTCAGTTGCCCTGCTGTAGGCGCTGGTACAGCCTCCACAGTCAACATGGGGGAGGGTCCAAACCCCGGCTATAAGAGGGAGAGGAGTAATATGTGAGGGATGGGAGCGGGGCCAGAAAGGAGAAGCCCTGTCTCCAGAACTGCCTTGCCCCAGCACCGGTCGGATGCTCTGACCTCGTGTGTCCATGCCCTGGCCTTGATCCCCTTCCCTCCTGTCCATTGCCACTTCCCCATGTTTAAGTTCTGATTCCTTCCCTGGGCCCAGGCTGTGTTGGGAAGGCTGGACCTTTCTGAGCATGGCCCCAGCTCCACCTAGCATGCAAAGCTGTGGCTCAGGGTAGCGGTCCAGCAGCAGCAATGGAATGGGACTAAAGCTGTCCATTTCCAAAAGTGGCTTGGCCCATTGCTGCCCCCAGCCCCCAAAAGAGCTTAGGCAAGAATAGACTCCTGCCAGGGCCCTCACCTCCCATGTAATTGCAGGTCAGCCCACAAGTCCCTCTCTACTGCCTGCCCTCCTCTCGTGAGGTGGGCAGCACCCATGTCGCCCAGCCCTCCTGGGCACTTTGTGAAGGGGACTTCTCATCTTGGCTGTCCTTTCCCCAGCTGCTGCCCCCTTCCTGTCCAGCTGGGCCTTAACTCAGAGAAACGGGTATGTGTTGAAGGGGTGGTCCAGAAGCTGTGACCTACTGTGGGTGAGCATCCTCCCCATGTGCCCACCCAGAGTATCCCTACCTAGGGTGGCAGGCACTGGATGCCAATGTGGTAAGTGACAGAGCCTGGACCCTCCATTCACCGATGTGAATTCATCCTGTGACTTCTCTGCTTTCAGGGTCTTCGGGGTCAAACAAGGTATCACAGCCCCCTGGTCAGCGTTGCTGGGAACACTGAGTGAGTCATGCTGGAAGGGAAATTACTGTCTTTGTGGGTTGAGATTGTGTTTCCCTGATGTTGAGCATTTCTTCGTATGTTTTATAGGCCATGTGTATACCTTCTTTGGAGAAATGTATATTCACCCTTTGCCAATTTTTAGTTGGTTTATTTGTGTCTTAGAATTGTTATAAGAGTTCTTTATATTTTTTAGAAAACAGAATATGTCCAGAGGTATGATTTGTACAAAATTCTCCCATTTTAAAGGTTGTCTATTACTTTCTTGATAGTGTCTTGGGAAGGAAAAAAGTCTTAACTTTTGATGAAGTCCAAATTATTTATTTTTTTCTTTTGCTGTTTTTGTTTTTAGTATCATGTCTAAAAATCTGTTGACAACCCCTTCATGAAAATGTGTGCCTATGATTCCTCCTTTTTTAAACCATCTTTTTAAGTGCATACAGTTCAGCATTGTTAAATGTATTTATGTTGCTGTGCAACAGATCTCTAGGAATTTTTCATCTTTTGACACTGCAACTCTGTACACATTAGACACGTGCTCCCCCTCCTTCTCACCTGGACCTGAACAACCACCTTTCTACTTTCTGTTTTTATAACTTTGACTACTTTAGAGTCACATGGTTTTTGTCCTTTTCTGACTTGCATACTTCATTCAATACAGTGTTCTAGAGGTTCATCCACATTGTAGCATGTCACATGGTTTCCTTCTTTCCAAGGCTCATAATATTCCATTGTAGGTACAGACCCATTTTATTTATCTGTTCATCTGCTGATGGACGCTTAGGCCTCTCCTGGCTGTTGTGAAACATGCAGCAATGGATGTGGGTGTGCAAGTATCTTTTTGAGATCCTGCTTTGAATTCTTTTGGATATATATCCAGAAGTGGGTTGTGGCAGCACATGGTAGTTATATTTTTAATTTTTAACACAATTCCACCTTGGTGTGTACCCACCTTATAAAAGTGTTCATGCCTTTATTCATCCCCTGAGGCCAAGCCTTTTCCTCCCCATCTGGAGGGGAAACCTTGGAGGAGCTGAGAATTGCCCAGCCCCTTGTCTGACAGCTTCCGGGAGGCCCCTCACCCAGGCTGGCCTTGGGAGTAGAAGTGACGGGAGGGCTCACTGGGGATACAGAGCTGTGTGCTCCCTGGAGCAGTCGGAAGGAGTCCCTGTTGATCTGGAAGGAGGGACTGAAGGGTCACCTGTGAATCCATAGCGCTCATGACCTCCCACACCTTTCTGTCCTCTCAGGTCCCCTCTCCAAGCTGCAGTACAGACACAAATATGGAGACAATGGCCACTAGAGCATTTTCAAACAGAACCATCTTTATTCATAATTGACACACAATGCCCCAAAGGAGCTGCTCCTACCCCAGGCCCACCCCCACCGTTATGGTCCTGCCCTCCCTCCCTGCCACCCATGTCAGTAGAACAGACAGGTTCAACGCTGTGATGAGAAGGAGCCCATGGCTCCTCCAGGGGATAGCCAGATCACATCTAGGCTGGACCCCCCGGGGTCTGGTAGCGGGAGGGACACCCTGCTTCTCCATACTGGCTGCAATGCCTCTTCCTCCAACTCCCTGTGACAGACCGGTCACGCCTTCTCTTTTGAGGCTGGGACTGGGCAGCTCCCCGGCGCCCCTGACCTCTAGGGCAGGTAAGGCCCTTGGCAGGGACTGCACTCAGAGAGAGCTCAGGGGGCAGCAGGCTGTTGGGAGAGGCCCAGAGGAACGACAGGCTAGGCAGGTCCTCCTCATTCTCACTGGACCTGCCCACTGGCCCACAAGTCTCCCTAATAGGAGGGGTCTCCCTGGGAATGGAGGCATCCCTGGGCCCCAATGCAGAGTAACTGCATCTCTGATCCTGGGGAGCACAGAGAGGGCATTGAGCCTGCAGTGGTGGGCACTCCTGACATCCTGAAAAGACAGCAAAGGCTTTGGGCTTTGACAGGTGGGCGTCTGCTTGACCATGGCTTTGGCAGTCCTTGAAGTCAGTCTCTGGTGGAGAGGCTTTGTCATTGACACCCAGCTGGAGGCCATGGTCATGCCTCTGGGCCTCTTGGTCAGCCGCAGATTCAGAAGGACTTGAGTCCAACTGGGGTGCACCGTGACTCAGGGGTGCCTGAATAGGCTCTTCCTTCCCGGCCAGGAGCCGCTCCTCTACCAGCTGGAGGGGAGAGGGGACAGTGACCGGCTCTGCACATCCATGTGAGAGGAGGAAGTACATGGGTGTGGGGACAATGGCACTGGGGGGAGGCAGGAAGGGGATGACACTATGAATTGAGTCCAAAACAGACATGTGGCTCTCCTGCTGTCCTCCTGTGCCATATTCCCAGCTTTGTGTTCTTCCCTCCCCACTCTCTCCTTCCTGTCACCCTCTCCTTTCTGTCACCTTCTCCTTCCTGTCACCTTCTCCTTCCTGTCACCCTCTCCTCCCTGTCACCTTCTCCTTCCTGTCACCCTCTCCTTCCTATCACCCTCTCCTTCCTATCCTCCTCTCCTTCCTGTCACCTTCTCCTTCCTGTCACCCTCTCCTTCTTGTCGTCCTGCACTACACCCACTCCAGAGCTGACCCCTTGGCATGCCATGCCTATAGGCAAGGGTGGGCTGGACAGAACCATGCCCTTGTCCTGGGTTGCTCCTTGCCCTGGTTTACCTGAGTGCTCCCTTCCATGGTTCACCTGGGGTCCTTCCTTTTCTGTCTAACCTAGGGCCCCTCTGTCCTCTAATTAACCTGAGATCCCTCCCTCCCATGGCTCACCTGGACGGGAGCGAGTCGTGTCTCCTGCTCCAACAAGTCCTCAGTTAGGGCTAAGAAATCCAACTGTGCTTCTGGGGAGAGCAATTGTGCCAGAAATTGGGGGTGAATGACCTCCTCCACCTGGGACAGAAGAAAGAGGCTATGAGCACCCTTGGCAGGGAGTCAGTACAACCTGGAGGAAAATTGGAAAAGCAAAGACCCACCCCATCCTCTTGTACAAGGTGAGTGATTCACAATTCATGGTCTGCAGCTACAAACACTTGCACATAGGAACATATACACATACAAACACAAGGGCACACCCATATATACACACAGCACACACCACAGACACCACACACACACACCATGCACACTGTCACATACACTCATATGTGCGCACACACCCAGCTCAGGAACAAAGAACAGAGCTCAATCCCATCTACCTGGGCAGAACCCTGGTCTGGGGCCTGGGGAGGTGCCCTCTAGAATCCTGTAGACCCTGGAGCTCTGAGCCAGCCCACCTTGACAACAAAGTCTTCCTGGGAACACAGCTTGTCAATGTAGCTTAGGAGCCCAGGGTCCAGATAGGTCCCATCTTCTTCCTGCTGCCACTCCTTTCTGTCCTCTTCCAATTCTCCACCTGATGGCCCTGGGGCTGAGAGGGCCAGCCGCACCAGCTTGTCCATGATGTCCATGTACCCTTTTAAGGCCCCAGAGGGAATATCCTTGGGTGCCTTGGTCTCCAGGGTCCGCTGGGGTCTGCGGGTGCCCTGGGCCTTGGATACCGCCTTCCTGTGAAAACGAGCTGGGGCAGAGAGGGAAGAGGAGGGGGTGTGAGGGGCTCCAGCTTCCACCTCCTGAGCATGTGAAGGTGAAGGCAGTATACGGAAACATTAACATGGTGCAGCTGGGCCAGGCCCTCTGAAGCCCTGTGACTATGGGAGGGAGAGGTCAGAGGGGGAGTCCCAAAGAGTCGATTGTGAGGACGTGCAGAGCTGCCTCTCCTCCAAGGCCCTCCCCCACCCCGCCCAGTCGGGTTCTTAGCAGACTTTCTGTTAGGTCCTTTGACAGGGAGGTGGGAAAGGGGTTACGAAAGTTGACCAAGTCCTCTAATTATCCTTGGATGTTTCCTAATGACACAGAAGATCATCTTCCTGCTTCAGTGCTACTTCGTGTCTCCTTTAAAAAGCAATCTGCCTTTACAGATGTTCCACGGGAAAACCAACCGCACTTCACATCTGTTTTCTGTCCATGAGGCAGTTATGTGACGTATGAGCAAACCCTTCACATCTCAAGGGAAAAAGCAGGGCAAGGGATACGCCATGAGATACACAATGGGAAGAAGCAGGTCTGAAGAACTGAGTTTACACAGAGGGGGAATTTCAGGAGAAGTCAGAGAACCGGGTCCTGTCTTGGTGGAAGTTACCCTGCTGCCCTGCCCCTGTGGAACCCAAGACAACAAGCAGCTCCCTGGACTCAGGTGAAGTGAGCACTGGGCTGGAAGGAGTGGGGAAGCCCTGGGCTGCAGCAGTTGGGTACCTTCTAGCCTCTCTCTCAGGGATGACATTTCACTGGAGACCCGGCCATAGACTGCCACACTGGATGACTTGATGGCTAAGACCACCTCTCCCCACTGTCCCCATTAGCTCTAGGATAGTCCGTTCAAATCCCTTGGAAAGATATTGTGGGGTAAGCTCCAGGTGCCTGAAGCATAGGACAGAGGACAAGGCTTTCCTGGAACCCTCCCCCACATGCCACCACCATGATATAACCCACTGCTCCCTACACACACACATTGAAGTGGCTTGTCTCTCCTCTAGAAAGAACGAAGGTGCCTGAGGCCATCCTTTCTGTACACCCAGGCATTTCCCCTGAGTCATCCTGACCACTTCTCAGCAGCCCTCCTGTCCCATGTCTTCACCGGTTTCCACTGGCTCCCAGCTTTTTCGGGTGACAGGTCCATGGAGGTCAAGTGCTCTCTCCTTCCTCCACTTCAGTCCAAACTATGTTTCCCCAGTGGAACTGTCATATTTTAATCATAAGTTTTCAGAGATAACACTGTCTCTAAAACACCCCCCCCTCCAGCCTTCAGGCTTACCTCCTTCTGAAGCCATCACTGCAGGCTGAGGCACAGACCTCTGCTGCCCAGGAGCCTCCACAGTGAGAAAATTCAAGTCCAGGATTCAGAGAGTGACCTGCTCCAACAGATGCTCAGCATCCAGTGGAAGGAGGAGTTTGAATTTAAACAGCAGAATGTAGGGCTCCAGACATTCTACAGTGGGGGAGGGGCGGAGGGCAGGTGGCTTGCGGGGTTGGAGTGGGGAGGCATTCCATGGCGGGTTCTGCAGGTAGGCCAACGAGTTCCTTTCACATTTTAAGTGGTAACACAATTTGTGGGTGCCTCTTTAGGCAATTTATACATTGTTTTGTTTCGATTCACAGCACAAAGGCTTTACTTGATGTTCCCTTTATTTCAGTTCTTGATGCATCAACCTAATTTTGGGTCCCTCGACCTGCTTCCTCTCTGACTCCTGACTGACTTCAACACAAGCTACACTTCCTGAGCAAAAGTCAAACATATGACCTGAAAAAGTAGTGCGTCCATAGGGTATTTTTTACCTTTTGAATGATCTTCATGTGATGTTTTAAAACAAGCAGTACCTTTGCATAGTTCACAGGCATATTGTGCAAAATGGGAAATGCAGTGAGGAGTCTCTCCTGCCTCTTTCTCCGGCAGCACAGTTGTCTTTCCCATGGGATGCCGGTGTTACCTGGTTCCTTTAGAGCTTTCCAGAGATGGATTATGGAACTAAAAACAAATGCAAACTATTTTATAAAAATGCTCTCAACTTTTTCCCTGGTTAAAAATTAATATATGTCCCAATATATTTACTTTAGATGCAATATTCCTTAGTATATACCATAATCGATTGTCTTCCTACTGGTGAGGTGGCTCCTCTATTTCTGGAAGCTGGATGCCTAAAACAAGTTCTACGGCCCCTTAAAATTCAAAGTACGTGAAAGAATAGGTGGCTAGATTTAGCAAATAATGGACACCTGATTAAATTTGAATTTCATATACACAGTGAATTAGTTTTTAGGATAGTCGTGTGCCATGCGATAGTTGGGACATACCTTCACTGAAAATTGGCTGAAATTTACATTTAACTGGCTTCCTGTACTCTACCTGACAACTCTACCAAACAAGTAACTTGTTAGGCTATTATTAGCTGCTCCCTCCATTAGAAGGATAACTCAGAATAGAGACTCAAGTGTGCATCTCAGCTCCACCAGGGAACAGAACTGCACAAACACACGAAACAGGCATGCTCTTTGGAGGATAAGGAGTTTGTGAGAGTCATCACACAGCAGGAACGCCTAGGCTCAGTGGGGCTAGGACAGATGTAAGGGATGGGAAGACAGGAAATCTGTCTCCGTGTGTTAGCAGGACTTAACATCCTAAGGTCCTGGTTTTCCTAGGTGTTAAAGCTGCACTGCACAAGAGATGGATGTGCACTGTGAAACAAAGCCAGAGTTCTATCCACCATGTCCAACCCCCATCCACAGAAGCCTCATCCACCTAAGCCCCAGCTTGCTAGGCTGAGCCTGGAAGCCCTGCTCATTGGCCTCCAAGTTGCCTGTCTGCATCACACATACAGCCCTGCTCTTTGGAATCGAAGCTCATCATTGCATCTGGTTCCATCTGCACGTGAATCATGGTAGCACCCCTTTAAAACCTCGTTTCATTTTTATTTTCACAATGTATGTATATGCCGGTTTATCACTGTCAAAATGGCATGAACAAGCATCTGTGTTTTGCGCTGTGAGAGGAGAGGATTGTGGGGAGATTGGTCAGGGGAGACAAGGGGTGACAACTCGGGAAGAGTGCAAGCAAATCTCTCAGGAGACGAGCTCCACTTCCTGCTGTAGCAGCAGAATTCTTACTGATGGCAAGGTGAAGGACTGCTCCGTGCGGTAAGCATTCACTGGAAAAGACTCCGATATGACACAGGCTCTGCAATATAAAACATAAAAGAAGGGAAGAGAGGCCCAAATTTTTCCCATACTACCCACTGTGTGAAGAGAAGCTGGCCCAGACAGTCAAATCTTGATCAACATTGCAACAGCAACCTTGCAATGGAAATATCTGTGAGTCAGCATTTATTGAAAAACCTCCACGTACTAATGAAATACACTAAGAAGAATATTCTAATCCAGTTAGTGCGTTTGGAACTCTTAAGTGTGGAGTCAGGGGAAAGTATCTTTTAGAGTGTTTCCCAGGACTAAATTTCTAAATGTCTAATGAAACATTTAGACTTGTGGGAGAAAGGGCCTACTATTTTTAGAAACCATGGAAATGCAGTCCAAAGAGCATGAAGGCACTGGCTGCAGTTTGAGGATGCAGGCTTTAGATAGACTTCTCCAGCACTCTTGCAGGTGGGAGGGCTATTTCGAAGTTCATGAATTGCACAGTTGCAACTTTAACAACCTAAGTGCTCATTTACATGCCCTGGTGGTTCAGATCCGGGCCCCCCCACGGAGGTTCCAGACAAGGAGGCTTTGCTGGAGAAGCTCTGCAGGGAGCCCGCACGCTGTATTTCTTTCCTCTCCTGCAGAGACAGCCTGGTACCTTACACCCCGGGAGCCTCGCGGCAGGCCGCAAGCACCAAGGCGCCCTGGGAGTGGAGCTCTGTCCTGCAACGGCTCCCAGAATCCGTTGTGGCCAGTAGGCTCTGGTGGGCGCGAGTGTGCTAGCGGGGAGGGAGGGTCCCCAGGAGGGTCCCCAACGGCCTTCCTGGCTGGCATGGTGGCCTCTAGAGTGGGCTATGTAAACAAAGAGCTAAGGTATGCTTGGACTCTTCACCCTCATGTGTCACTCCTCTTCACTGTTGTTAACGCAGTGGGATGTTTGCACCCAGGTCTGTGTGTATGCCCCCCACCCACCCACACATGGCTCACTTCCGATGGTGTTTACCAGGGAATTGGCACCAGGGAATTAGACTGGTGGGCCTACACTAGGGTGTAATAATGCATGTGAGCTGTTAAACCCTGAGGGTCATTCTGTGTCCCCTGCATTCTGAATAATACACAAGCTGCGGGGCAGTTTCCTTGTTCTGAATTTGGAAATGGTCCTCCTGTTCAGCAAGAAGTGGCTCAAGTCATTGAACATGAGTGGACGTGAGTGAAGCTTTCACGTACAGCCTGATAATTTTACGTGAAAATCTCAACCAGCAATTGCGTTCAAACTGCACTCGTGTTGATAAAATGAGTGACTTGGCTGACTCTAATAGCAATGAAGTCTGTTGTTAGATCATGAAATTTCGGGCACAGATGGGGTTTGGGAGTTTTTAATTGGTTGCTGGGAGTCTGATATGTGTGTATCAAAATGTGTGAGTTGGTTTTGTCTGTGAGATGGAAGAGTTAATTCTGTGTGAGAATTTGAGGGTGTGGGGTTTTATATATGCTGCTAGTGTGGCATTATATGTGTATTTGGGACATAATATAGGGTTCTGTGTTTGCATATTTGTAGTATGCGTATGTTTGGGGCTTCTGGAGAGTTGTGCGTGTGTTGGGTTTGTGTGTATGTGTTCAAGGGCATGGCTGTTTGGAGAGATTGGCTGGAGCTATGTGATTCTATTTTTCAGTAGGGGGCTATTAGGCTTATCTATTTTAGGAAGTGAGTGTGTGTGTATTTGATGGAGAGATGGGTTTCTAACATATTTACATATGTAAATATATATTTCGTATATGAGCTCAGATACGTGTGCCCATGTATGTACGACTTACTGTGGGTATTCATCTAGATATAAGAAAAATAAAATAGGATATCAGAACCATGAAATTTTAAAGAGAAAACTATAGCAATAAAATAAGTATTAACAGATGATTATACTTATTCAAAAATGTTTTTAGTATCTATTTCAAACCTCATTTGCATGCATTTACTTAAAATACAATATTTTTGTATTTCTTTTCAGAGCCCTAAGGTATACTCATATGTTAGTGAGCTCCAAGGAAAGCAAAAAATGTATGTAGAACAAACTATCAAACAAAAAATGAAGAGAACATTTTACTTCAATCTTACACTCCCTGTCATGCTTGGTCTTGGCAGACCAGCTGCTTCTGACAGTGTAAGAAATGTATTATCTAGACCTATTGTTTCAAGAAGGACATGAGATTCAAGGTGAACTAGATTTGTCAGATTCAGGAAAGAAGTGGGGGTGACGGTTTAGACTAATGAGTGAGCTGGGAAACTGAGCAGATCGATAATGTATGATTGTAGACATATGAGATGCTGCATGTGAGCAGACCTGCATATAAACTATTCCACTTAAATGAACTTATACTTATGTTATAATACATGTCACTGAAATACTTCTTTTTATTTTCCTTAGAACTGGTTTGTTTCCTTTTAATTTAATGTTTCCTCCTCTTTGAATTTCTATAAATATAATTTCCATTGAGAAATACGAGCATAGAGATATTTTGACCTTGATCTGAATTTTGGATCCCAAGTGCATAGTCCTAAGCAGGAGTGCCTTATTTTTACATTCTATTTGACTCACTGCTTTTGATTAATTCTAATATCAAAACCTGATATCACTTAATTATATTTTTAAGTTTCTACTAATCACTACCTGACTATAAATGGAATATAGTTTAGTATCTGTATTGGCATAAAGTTAAGTTTGCAGGTGATTTATTCAAATACACTAAGTGACAAATCAGACTGGAATCCTACCAGATGCCTTAAACATCAGTTATTTAAAACATTGACTATAAGTCCTGGCAGGTGTGGCTCAGTGGACTGAGTGCCAGCCTTTGAACCAAAGAGTCGTCAGTTCAATTCCCAATCAGGGCATATGCCTGGGTTTTGGGCCAAGTCCCCATTAGGAGGTGCTCAAGAGGCAACCACACATTGATGTTTCTTTCCCTGTCTTTCTTTCTCTATTCCTCTCTGGCACCCCTATGATTCGGATATTGGAACGTTTCAAGACATCCTGGAGGTTCCCAAGCCTCTCCTCGTTTTTTCGAATTCTTGTTTCTCCATTGTGTTCTGGTTGAATGTTTCTTTCTTT
>VMDR010028898.1:0-12964 GCA_007922815.1 Macrotus californicus | reverse complement strand
CAAAAGCATTTTAAAAACTAGGAAATATTTTTTTGATATTAACTTTAAAATAATTTTTTATATGTTGCCCATAGACTTAATAGTCTATTTTTCCCACTGACTGCTTTCACTGGTGATAGACTTACTTGTAGTTCACTCACCTAAGTGTTAGTTAACCTAGGAAACAGGTTATACTGGAGAGTGGACGTGCCAGACATGCCTGGGAGGTGTTGGCACGGAGATTCGGGGAGCCTCCTGGAGAATTTCAAAGAAAAATTGAGGCTTACCACTTTCATTTAACTATCTGCCTCTCGGTTTGGTTTTGTCCATCGATCCCATTGGCCCCCAAATCTTTTGCATTTAAGGAGTTTTAAAAACCTGTACAACATGCCAGGGTTCTTTTGTCTATTTGTTTTTTAGTTGCTTTTTCTTTACCTTTACAAATTTTTCTTACTTTCCCTTCCTCCCTCCCTCCCTTCTCTCTCCTTCTCACCCTTCTTTCCTTCTTTTTCTTTCTTTCTCTTTATTTTTTTCATTACCGTTTAGTGTCCTCAGAACCCCATCCTCCAGCCATCTAACTTCAGTGTGCATAGCCCATTAGAAAAAGGAAGGGGAGGCCCTGGTGACTGTCGCACTCACCACTCCAGGCGGCAGGGGGATGAGATGCACCCACAGGGCAGGTGTGCACTCTCTGCTCAGGACTCAGTGCTCTTCACCTCAGACACTGAGACACTGTCGGTCTCCATCAGGGATGGCGCTCCTGCCATATTTCACCTCAGCAAACCGTGGAGATGCACAAGCATAAATAATCTGAGCCAATAAGGAAGAACTGGTGATAAGCAAAATCATGAGTTTTTGTGAAACCATCAGCAAGCCCTGCCAGATATCTGAGGCTGGAGGAAGGGACAGAGGTACTTACACACCCTTGTGTGGCTATGATGGTTCACGTATTATCCTTGGCTTCTGTGTTCAGAGAAAAGGCAGGTTCTGGTTGTTCCCTACTCTACTGACAAAAGACCCAAAAGTGACATATTTAATAGTGGTATGCTTGAGTAAAGCTCCAGACTGTACAATCGCAAACATTTGAAATTATCTTTAAAACGGGATAAACACTGTTTGCAATGTACATGCATGTGGGTGTACACATACACCCCGAGAGGCTGGCTGAAGAGAAATGATGGTACAAATCCTGTTAGGGGTCCACTAAAAAGCAGAAGTTCTGTTTTTAATGATGGTTAGAAGCAAATATTCGTAGTTGGGACAGAATTTAAAGAAGATTGAATGTAATGAATACAGGATTCCCTTAGGCATTGTTGCAAAATCCCAGTTGTAGAAAAAGGACATAAATAAACCAGTCGAGTTTAGGTTTTCTCTCTGAATTTTAAAAAGTAAAAACTCTTCTCAATGCCTCACTTGGCCAAAATGAGGCAACTAAACTTCTACAATTACCTGATTCAATGACTTGTAGAGCTGTAACAGTAAATTAAATTACGGTGAGAATGGGAATTCCTGAGTAAGATACACAGACAGATGATGGATGGACAGGCAGATAGATAGGTACAATACAGTCCACATTGCTGTCAGCACATCATGAGGGCCTGAAATGCTACAAATGATAAACCGAGCCAGGCAGTGACTATGTGGATGTTTCTAACCAAGTACAAAAGCAAAATCTGTATAAGAAGCTCCTGAATATTGTGTGAAAGCTCAGGGTGTGCAGGTAGGGAATTCAGAACTTCATTTCAATTCTGCTAATAACCAGGAGGCAAGAATCTTGGCCTTGGTGCTTCAGTGTGTGAGCCATCACTAATTTGGAGGATCTTGGGCAAATCAACTCCCTAAACTGCATTTTCTTAATATAATCACTGAGGGAGATAACCTCAAAAGTTTTGAGAGAATTAATTCAGATAATGTAAGGAAACATCTTAGGCAAAGACAGGCAATATAATAAAGACTCAAAAAGTATAACAAACAAATAAATGAGTTAGGTGTTCTGCCTTTCAAGCGATCAGACTAAGGCTTTTAGAATAATGCCATTCCTTCTATTAAAATACTGTTTCTTTCTTTTTTTTATAAATCAAGTTTATTTCATTTTGACTACAAAAATATTTTGTACAAAAATGTTTTTAATTAATTACTTTATTGTTGTTCAATTACAGTTGTCTGCATTTTTCCCCCACCCCCAGCCAATCCCATCTTTCTCCCCTGCTTCCACCCCCAAGCTTGGTTTTCTCCATGTGTTCTCTATAGTTGTTCCTCAAAACCCTTTCCCCCATCATCCCCTCCCACCTCCCCTCTGGTTACTGTCAGAGTATTCTTAATTTCAATGTCTCTGGTTATTAAAAATTTTGCCACAAGGCTACTGTGTGTGTATGTGCATGTATGCTTGTGTGTGTGTTTTTCAAGTAAGCACAGGAAGGTAAGAAAAAGAACCTAGTTTTAGAAATAAATTTGCAGGAAATATGCTGAGCAAATATGGCTCACTCTACTGATTTATGTATACTACTGTTTATAATTGTGATAGAGGTTATTCTCACGATGCTGTTGCAAGTTAAAATTTGTAAATGAAAGTTGGGCCAGAAAAATACAGAGTGTGTTAATGATGTCTGTGGCCTAAAGATTTCACTGTTTGCTTTTCTTTACAAGTAATCCAAGATGTATCATAATACCTTTGAGTCAGAAGGCATCTTAGTAACATTTTTCAATCCAATTACCTGCCTTATAATTTTTTTTTTATTTAAAAGCTTTTTGTGAATATTCCTTACCTTCTAATGCCCAGGTACTAAGAAGTGATGAATGCAGTAATAGCAGTATGCTTAAGTAGATTACACAGAAAGAAAGTCATTGTCTATAAGCAAAATAAGAAAGAAAATTTTCAAAAGAGGGTCTTACTGCTGTAATGAAGATTGCTAAAATTCATGGCTCAGGAAATGTATAGTTTTGTCATTTTTTAAATAGCAGCTTTATCTTGGGATTTCTGAAAAATTATACACATTAAACATAAGCTGGGATTTTCAAGATCCGATTAATTTTGAATCCAAGTTGGTCTATTAAAAACAGATCCTGTTTAGCCTCGTTTTAAAGATATCCTATTTTTGGAGAATTAAAGAATTCTATTGTTTCTTAGTCAAAGATGACACTCACTTGACAGTGTTATTATCTGTACATGAATGTGGCCATTAAGTCTGAATCACTCAAACTTTTCAACTGATTATGCACAGAATACTTTGTGTTGCTCTTCTATTAGAGATGCATATATTTAAAAAGTCTGAAAAATGTACAAAGACAGAAAATGTTTTTTCTATGACCGATCTGGCACTCAAGCATGAAAAGAATCATCCATTTCAATTCACTTCAGTTTGATTCGATCTGACTGTATTCAAATTGACTTGATCTCATCAACGAATATTTCTATAGAGGTGTAAAAGAAGACCGAAAATCTCTCGGCTCTTCAAGAGTCCCGGTGAACCACCACCAAAACCAGGAGAACTTTACCTCTAGACTAACACAAGTTGGGAAGGCTTCTTAAATATGTTGTGTTTAAACTGAGACTGAAGAGAGGGTAGTTCTGACAAAGGCTGATACGGCAGGCAAGCCATTGTTGGCAAATAGTTAAAATAAAGCCCTGACACTACAAGGAGCGGGGATGTTCAGAGAAGGAATTTAGACCTGTCTGTAAGGAAAACAGAAGTGGGCCTAACGGAGGGAAGTTTGTGGAACTCCAGTTTGGGTGGGCACCAGGTAGGAAGTTACACTTAGTTCTAGAGACCATTACCAGCCTGAGAAAGACACGCAGGTGTAGTGAAAGACTAAGCGGCATTGGCATTGGCCCAGGCTAGAAGACTAGAACCTGGAGGAGATCCTGTGCAGCTTTTTGCATCCTGGGTCTTTCAACTGCATTTGCTGTGAGCATTCATTCATTCACGCTGCTGTTCCCCAGCCTTTTCAAATCCCAACATTTCCCACCCCCTCCATATTTACCCCTTTCTGTCACTACTGCCTTGCTTGGTAAGTAGTTACACATTAGGTGCTCAAAAACTGTGTTATATTAGATCATTTATTTTTTCGAAATGTTTCAGGATTCACAGCTTATGCTGCACAATTTCTGGAAATGCACTTTAGTGTTTTTCATGTGCTTATATTACATCTCAGAAAGCTACCTAAGTTTGAGGGGCTACTGTGGACTGAATTGTGCCCCCGCAAAATTTATAACTGCCTCCTAATTGCCTCTCCAAGTCCTTACAGAGTTAAAAAGTGAAATCTTATTCTTTGCAACAGCAAGGATGGAGCTGGAAAGCATTCTGCTAAGTGAAATAGCCAATCAGAAAAAAGTACCATGTGATTTCACTTGTATGTGGAGTCTAATGAACATAAGGAACTAACAAGCAAAACAGAGACAGACTCAGAGAGAGCGAGCAGGCTGACAGCTCTTGGGGTTGGGGGCTGGGTGGAGGAGGGGTAGAGGGATTGAGCAAAAAAGAAAAGGGAGGAAAACCTCATGGATGCGGACCACAGTGATTGCTGGGGGAATGGGGGTGGGGGCAGGTAGAAGAGAGTTAAGGGGTGATAATTGGTGATGGAAGGACACTTGACTTAGGGTGTTGACCACACAATACAATATTCATATGATGCATTTTAGGATTGCACAACTGAAATGTAACTGATTTTATTAACTGATTAACTGATTACCCCAATAAATTCAATAAAAAGGAAAAAAATGGATAGGTAACTCATTACGTGCTACAGTAATTAGCCCAAGAAAAAAATCTGTACCATAATGGACAATATTTTTCTGGGACTTTTTTGAATTGATAGTATATAACATAGCAGCTTCAAAGATAATTTTGAAGAATAAAAAAACAAAACAAATTCACCATAACCGCAATGTTGGCACATTGTTGCAAATACGTGTTTTAATTCATTTGCATCACCAAATAGTATTCCACAACATAAATATACCATATTTATGTATTCACTCCAGAAATGATGAATGTTTGCTCTCTCTAGTATTTTTTGCTATTTTAACAGCACTGCTATAAAAGATACTAAACATTGCCACTGTATAACATGTGCAAATTTCTCCCGAGGGTATATATTTTAAAATGGCATTGTTGGGACATTCTGTATGGTTACTGAACTTCACTAGATAACATTGCATTTTTTCCTCATTATAGTTTAGCCAATTTACATCCCCCCAGAAAGCGAGTAGATATTCTAGTAACTGTGATAAACGTTGTTACTAGACTTATTTTGACAAACTGATGAATATAAAATGATATGTAATTGTTATTTTAATGTGTTATTTCCTATTGAAGTTGTTTATATTTTATTTTTTAATTATTTTTTGCTGTTGTTCAATTACAGTTGCCACACCTTTTTCCTCCATTGCTCTCCCCTGCCCCACCCAGCCCGCAACCTCCTGCTCCCACAGTCAATCCCCACCCCATTGTCCATGTCCATGAGTCCTCTATATTTTAAATATTTATCAGTCAATTACGTTTCTTCCTCTGCAAATTGTTTTTCTAAGTACTTTTCATGTTGTTTTAAGAGTATTTTTTAAAGTTTTCTTAATACTTTAAAATTATTTCTATATTTTGGGTTATTTCTTCTCAATCATATGGGTTCAGAATATCTTCTTCCAAATTATGGATTGTCTTTTCATACTCTTTTCATTGGGTATGGATACATACATAATTTCAATTTGTGGGACTTTTCAAATTTTGTGCTGCACAATTTTTCTTCTAATTTCTTATCACTGTCTCATTCTTCTAATGTCTCCTCTGAACCTAGGAAGTATATTTCCCAGGATCCCCTTCTAACACAGGTGCAGGACATGTGGGCAGTGAGTGAGATTTAGGAAGACCTCCAGGAAAGTGGCTGAGAGCTGTTTGCCCTGACAGTTGTCAGGAACATCGTCAGAGAGTCCTGACAGTTGTGTCTGTTTCTCACCAGCTTCTGAGAACCACAGATGTTGATGCTCCAAGTTGAGGTCTCCACAGTTTGCCTTTCTGACTGACCTGCTAATCGTTGCTTCCCTCACATTCCCTGGTACATTTCACAGCTTTTCAGCCTTCCTTCCTGTCGACATTCCTGAATGACCTCATTAATCTTCCACTACCATAAAATATACTTTTCACATGACTTATCTAGATTCCTTATGGAGGGTGGGTCTCAGCAGGTGGAGTATGCAACACTCTGGAAACAGCAGTTATCCAAGAATGTCTTTTTTTAGTGTTTATCCCAGCAATGCAAGATTTGTTTAATATTTAAAGAACAATCAGTAGAATTTATCATACTAACAGATTGAAACAAAAATCCATGTGTTTATCCTAATGTACACAAAGGAAGGATTTGACAAGAGTAAAACCCAATCATCATAAAACCTCTCAGTAAACTAGGAAAGAAAGGAAAATACCTCAGTCTAATACAGTTCATCCAAAAAGAGCTGTAGCTTGAACACAGTAGTTAATGGAGGAAGCCTGAAAGCTTCCTTAAGAAAAGAAATAAGGCAAGGCTACATACTCTCGCCACTCCTATTTGTTATGTGTAGTAAATACAAGATGATGTGTACTTCAGGTGTACAACATTATAATTTAACATTCGTATACACTACATGGCGTTCACCACTGTGAGTCTACCAATAGTTACCATTCATCACCATACAGTTGATCCCCTTCAGCCATTTCACCCTCTCCCAAAACCCCTCTTTCTCTGGCAACCACAAATCTTTTTTCTCTATCGATGAGTTTGCTTTTAGTTTTGTTTTATTTGGCTATTTGTTTTGCTGTTTTGTTTTAGATTCCACATATAAGTGAAATCATATGGTATCTCTCTCTTCATATCTGACTTATATACCTTAGTATAATACCCTAAAAGCCTATCCATGTTTTTGCAAATGGCAGGATTTTCTTCATTTTATGGCTGAGTTTTATCCATTATATACATATATATAATTATATATAATTAATTATAATATAATTAATATATATAATTAATATAATTATATTTATTATATATATAAGTTGATAAAACTCAGCCATACTTCCATATATATAATGGAAGTATGGGTGTGTGTATATACACACACACATTTATCCATCAATGGGCACTTCAGTTGTTTCTGTATCTTGGCTTTTGTAAATAACGCTACAATGAAATAGGAGTGCGTATATGTTTTCAAATTACTGCTTTTGTATTCTTTGGATAAATACCCAGAAGTCGAATAGCTGGGTCCTACAGTAGTTCTATTCTTTTTTTTTTGAGGAATCCTCACACAGTTTCCATAGTGGCTGTACCAGTTTACATTCCTACCAAAGTGTATTCCCTTTTTCTCCATATCCTCACTAGTACTTGTTATTTGTTGGTTTTCTGGTAATAGTGATTCCAATAGGTGTGAGGTGATATCTTTTTGTGATTTTGATTTGCATTTCTCTGATAATCAGTGATGTTAAACACCTTTCATTTGCCTATTGGCCATCTGTATATCTTCTTGGGAAAAATGTCTATTCAGATCCTCTAACCAATTTTTAATCAGGCTGTTCAATTTTATGTGTTCAGTTGAGTAAGTTCTTCCTATGTTTTGTATATTAACTCGTTATCAGATAGGATTTTTTTAAGGATTTCTTAGAATTCTTTCGTTTATGACCACACTGTTAATTCAATAAAATTAACATACATCCTATCTTGAAAAATGCACAGTCATCCATTCATTCACACTTACTTGATTTCTCACCAATACATAAAAAATATAATTCTGCACACAATTTCAGGAAATGTATAAGCCTGAAGTTCAATCATAATCTGAATGCACATTTCTCACCCGGTTTAGAATGCCGGACTTGAGAGGTTTATCCATTGCATCTTTCTGGTGCTTATGTAGAGGCTTTTTGTCTTTATCCATTTAAAAACAGCAACTTCTTCCTTCAACAACTCTGAATATATCTGCATAGTGTATAGTGTGCTCACTTTTTATTTTATATATTATTTATTGCTCCCAGCAATACTTATGGAACACATAGTTTTAGTGTTAACTATACTTTATAATTGAGAGAGCTGAGGCTCATTGAGGTGAAATGAGGAGTACAGAATCTTACTGTTAATAAATGAGTATGCCAACATTTCTTCCTTTCCAGCTTCAGATCCACACAAGTAAAACATAGGGATCTCCCATAACTTTCATAACCTAAGTGAGAAGAGAGGTCTTCTTCGAAAACTAACAATGTGTTATTAACACATGTATTGTATACCTGATATTAACATAAGTAGTATAAGTTAATATAAGTAGTATATAGTACATACTGATAAAGATCCACGGGAGAAACCGTGTTTGTTGCTGCTAATTAAAGTTCAGTCTGGACATTGGAACCCTTTTGTGTGGTTCTAATCTGCACCAAAGCTTGGACTCTACTGCCTTTAGCTCATTATGGGCCTCTACAGCCCATTGCCAAGAGGAAGAGGGCTCTTTAAAGTGTTTTAAATGTGTCTGTGTGCATGTGTTTCACTCTTAGGATAAATTACCCTTGTGTTTTTAAAAATTCACTACCTAATTTGAATACTCAGATATTTAGATTACAATGGTCATCAGAGGAAGCAGCTATATACATTATAATGCTCTCTCTTCTATAAAACATTTAATTAATGACTACCCTCTCTATCTATCACTGAATGCTACAGCTGAGCCCACATGGGAAGGTTGCTCATCACTCTCAGCCACTAGAACTTGACACAGCACTTACAATTCACGGTACCAGAAAAACTGAAGGAGATACATCTTTCTGTTTAACAAAGAGTTCTTGCAGCTCTATCCATTTGCTGAATATTTTTCTGTTCAAATCCATCTCTAGCAATGAACCTCTGTCTAGCTGACATCTAACATCTCAGCAAAAATTGCTACTGGATTTTTGGATGCTTTTAAATTTGTATCACTGTATTAGTTAAATGTTAAATGAGAGCTTTTGATTTTATTATTTCTAATTTCTGAAAGCTCTTTTTTGTTTCCTTTTCTTTAGTTGTATTAAAAAGTCTTTCACTGAAAGGTTTATTTAACAGTACCAAAAATATTAAGTATTATCAAGAAAACTATGTTTAACAGTTGCTAAAGGATAGTAAAGAATAGTAAAGAATATTATCCTTTACTATTCTTTAGCAATATGGACATACCACATTTTCCCATATGCCTACAGACTAAACAGTATAGGTGCCTTTTTTTCAAATATCTGTCACTCAAATCATCGTAATGGCAGTGTGAAAAAATACAAAACATGCATGTACTCTTATTTTCAGTGGATCTGGTTAAAGAATAAAATGTAACCTTTTTGACTTCTCTAGTTATTCTGAACTTCATTTGGCTTGGGTTATATTAATCACGGACCGACACAAAACCAAAGAGAAGATTACATTCCACCAGGAGGTAAACAAATTACAGATAAGGGCAATTATTGTATTGTGAAAGCTACTAAGGAAGTTAAGAAGGGTGTGGCATAATTTCTTTCTTCAGAGAGTTTTTGCAAACTAAATAAAATATTCCTCATGCTCCCACTCCAATTTCTGTTTGAGAAGTTTCAATATGTGGCATTGGTCAGACAAAAAAGTAGCAAAATTATGCAGCAAGGAGAGAGATGACCCTTCCATGAATTTATTTTATTTGCTGGCTTTCCACGTCATCCCCTTCAATGTGAAGTTTATAGCAATTTCTAGCCCTGTGCCCATGACATTTTACAGAAGATGGGTCCTTGCTGTCTTTCCACTGAGAACATAAATTGTCTTTATAATGCTTCAGCTGCTGTGTTCCCATTGTCAGAGTCGGCTCCCATCTCCCAGCAGACAGAGCCTTTGTCTCTCAGGCCCACCCAGGCTGCCACAGCACCATGTCCAGCTCCCTGATATAGACGGCACTTAACATCCAATTAGTCGCAGTAGGTAGAATTTTGGCCCCCATGATATCTGCCCCTTGACGTTAAGCCTGTGAATATGTTCCATGATAAGGGAAATTGCAAACATAATGAAGGTTACAGACATTAAGATTTTAAGAATAGCCTGGATTTCCTGTGTGGGCCCAATCTAGTCACATAAGCCTTTAGAAGAGAGATGCAGCCAAAGAGAAATCAGAAAGAGTCAGGCATGAGAAGGCCTATGTGAACCCACTGATGGTTTGAAGAGAAAGGAGGCAACAGGATGGTATATGTGGCTTAAGGAGCTGATATGTCTCCTGCCTAATGGGCAGCAAAGACATAGGCACCTGAGCCCTCCAACCACAAGGAACTAAATCTTGTCCACAACTGGGATGAGCTTGGAAGTGGGGTCTTTCACAGAGCTTCCAGCTAAGAGCACAGGCCAGATGACACCTTGATTTTGACTTCATGAGACAATGAGTATCTAGTCAAGCCCACTTGGACTTCCAAGTAGAAGAGAAATGGGTGTAATTTGTGTTGACTTGTTACAATAGAAATTGATTGTTAACATTGAATGAGATATAACTGATATGCATCCCAGTAAATTAAACATTTTACACTTAAAATTGTGTAACCATTAATACATTTTTCTGTTATAATGTCCACCTCTGTGTCATTACTAATGCTTCTTTAGAGGATTATTATTGTTAGGTTTTAAGGCTCACTATCTGTTTACTCAGTGAGAGCCAGATTCAAGTCTTTCACTTGACTTTGGTGGTAAGAATCCTTCCCTCTTTACCAGTAAGAAAGGCTTCCTGTTGACCCATGAGAAAGAGAAAGAGGAGTCGATGTGATACCACACTGAAGAGAATAGAGACGGATCAACACAAAGGAAGCAGAGAGAAGCCAGATTCCAGGTGGCATAGTTTGATGGATTAAGCCACATCAACAACTAGACTTTTTGGACCCTTAAACCCCAAACTGAACTTTTATTTTCAAGATCATTTACATTAGTTGTTCTGTCCCATATGATGCAAAGTTTTAATTGATAGATAAATATCTCTAAAATTTGTTTTAAAATCATACTTACTAAACTTAAAGCACATAAACACCAAACCACCCTTCCATTAAGTATGACTGTTTCCCCAGGTGTGTGTTACATCTTTTCTTTTCTGGGAAATGACAAATGCCTTGAAGTCAGAAACCGTGTCTGATGTACATCATGCTGCTGCTGAGCTTGTCCTGTATTTGTGTTCACTCCATAGCTGGAAACAATCAGACAGAGGAATAAAGCATAATAACTGAAGGGATTGTTTTCCTCCGGTGAAGTCCTCAAGCACTTCAGAAACAGTCACTTTTACTTTAGTGTTAGACTGAAAGTAAGACATAATATTTATCCAAACTTGATGATGCAGAAAGAAACAAGAGAACGTTACATATCTTGTGATAGTTTGCTTTTTGTGTTTAGTGTGTTGAAGTTGATGAATAATAGCGTGCTACTTGGTTAGTAGAGAAACATTTCCTATACCAAGAAAAACATAACCATGTTAGTCTTTCTGGCTAATTTAATGGATTCACATCCATTTCAATACTAAGTTAATTTTTAGAATCTATTTCAAGACATGCAGAATACCACCTTGAAAAGAACAATTGGTATCTGTCACCTGAATTTACAAACCAGTCATACATTTAACCAAAAATTAGCTGAAGAAGGTACTTAGATAATTCAACCTATGCAGAAAGTTGAGACATCTAGATTGATTTCTATATATGCATTTGAAATCATACCAGTCTCATAAAAATAAAGACTAAAAACTCTTTTCAAGAAAATGGGTTTAAAGACAAAACTATCTGGCCTACTTTTATATACTGCCATTGTTTGCCATTTAAGTCTGTACTTCAGCTCTGGCTTGACTCCAGAGAACAAAGTGAATCATATATGCTGCTCTAGTGGAGTTGGTAATGATACATCAATATCTATTTATTGAAATGCGCAGTACATACTATGACTTAACACACAGTTGTAGTGAATCTTGAGGTGGTGAGCAGGGAATATTTTGGATACTCATTCACTAACAACAAAGCTTAAATGCTCAAAGAAAATCACCAAGAGTTATATTGCAGAGTGGTAGATAGTCTGTCCTTGCAAAGGAATGGACTGAATGTCTTATTAAGTTCTAAATATCTCAGTGGTAATATACAAGGTCTTTGTCATGGAATAAATAAATTATTGTTGGCTAGTATGTCAAGGGATTGTCAGTTATTTTTCTAAAAATTCTTACTTTTGTTAACATAGAGTAAAATATATTTCACTCTTTTACATATATAACAGACAGAACTTTTAAACATTTAGATAAAGGTGATTTACTTTGCCAGTGTTGTTGATCATTTCCCATTTCTGAGCAGATGATCTTATTTGCAAGAATGCTTTCCCCTGGGTCTAGTTTCTTTTCTCTCCTGAATTCTGTAAGTTGACTAATGATTCTTGTTTAAAAACACCACAGCTCATGACCGTACTCATGGCCATCACCGACAGAAGTTTGTGACTGAATGCATTTCATTAAATCATGGCTGTATGTGTATGACTCAATTCTATCTTTTGAAGCAGTGATTCTCTTGTATATACGGATACCATCATCTACATTTTTGAATTGTAAAGGTAGAAGATATTATGCAAGTTCATTTCCCTCATCCTGCTTTTAGGCAGGTAAAATTCACAGCCATCTGGAAGAGATTCTATACTTTTAGATATTTTAAAAACACACGACTAACAACATTGACTTGTACACAATTTAAGTATTTTTCACTAGTGTTGATCTACAGGTTCTTTTATATATCCCACCAAAATTTCTCCCATGACTCTCTTTACTGACATTCTGAAAATAAAAATGAGCAAAACAGAACAAGCATTTGCTTCAAGTCACCATTCAGAACTTTATACTTACGTAATGCATTTCTTTCTTTTTCATTTTTGAGGGTGAAACCATGTTTTCCCATGTTCACAAACATATCATATTGATTTTAGAAAAGTTTAACATAGAAGTGTTAGCAGAAAATAAGGTTGACTGAGGATTTGGTTTCTGTCTATAAGACAC
>VMDR010028897.1:0-12965 GCA_007922815.1 Macrotus californicus | reverse complement strand
GAGGGCAAGAATAAAAAAAATATTTATATAATCTTTTCACACAGCACGTATGCAAGTTTTATTTCTTCCATATGTGGATGGTAAGCGCTATTAAAAATCATAGCAATTATTTTGACATTTTTTCAGTGAAGAGAAAACATAAAGGTCATCCTTATTACATAAGAGCTCCCATTTTAATATCTGAATTCTAATGAATGGATTGCATTATTTCCTTTTCTAGAAACAGTAACTCAAGAACACATGGATCCTGGGAACTGAAGGTATGGTATTGCTAGGGGATCAGATAGAAATATTTAGTTAAAATAGGAAGTTGGCAGTTCATTCATTGCAATGACCATGTTGAGTTTATTTAAAGCAAAAAGACTTTTCCTCAGAATATGCAGGTCTCACTCTACTGTGAGAAAGTCACCAGGTACTCTGGAACTCCATTTGAGTGATTATTACAGGAAAAGGAAGTCTCGTGACTGTCACATGTGAACTGCAGCCAGTGTCTAGATATCAGGGTCCATGTGAGCTAGCTAACGTGCAAACTGACCGAGGCTGCAACAGCTGAGGCAGCCTAGAGGCTGCCTTTCTGACCTTAATGCTGCAGAAGTGGTAGAAGGGAGCCTCACGAGACTATTTGGAAAACTGTATTGGAGATTCAAAAATCAAACTGAAAAGGCATGGACTGTTTTCCACAGAAATTGGGAAAATTATTGAGCACAGTAGGATAACCAAAGGGCTACTCAGAGATACTTCTGTGAATTTTCCTGCCTCTATTTCTATTTCTGATTTTGGAGATAAATGATGTTACCACTGATTTTCTTGCTCATACATTATTATCATTTTCCAGCATTAATAGTATGTATGTTAACAGCATTCTTTAGCAGAGTTTATAGGGGTTTTTTGTTTGTTCATTCTGTTATTCTTTGTTTTTTTAATGCTAAAAGAAGAGAATTAAATTCATCTACTTTAAAGTAATTAAAGTCATCTAATTGGAAAATATGATATATAAAATTACATAATCATTTTCATCAACAGTTTGTTGTATTGGGTTCGTTCTGAAGATAAGTTTTGCATCTTTATATTATCGATCCATTGGCACAAAAGACTTTCTTCCTATTCCATATTAGTACATTAGTAACTTAAGAAATGTAAGTGCCAATGTGTCATTTGGTGGAAGGTTGAGCAGGAGGTCACAGTTGGTTAGCTGACTGACTTCAGGAAGAGTCTACAGTAGTTGCTGAGAGAACGGACTGGCTGACCTGCTTTGGCAATGTCAAAATTGGACCAAGGGTGGCAAAAAAAGGTAGAGAGGGAGTGTATACTTGGATGAATAGCCTCCATATTTGCTCTGTGATCACAGACTCCCACCAAGGCACCATCTCGGCTCAATCCTTTCACCAGAAACTCTTAACAGGGTTTATTTGCTACCATTTTAACTCTAAATCTTGGATTTATAGGCACTGTAGTAATAGTCCCATCTTGCACCAGCCCAGTCTTATTTCATTGCAGTAACTCAAAGTTATTTCACCAAAAAAAAAGATGGAAGTAGATCTCCTTCGTATCGATCCGAAAGATGAGCAGTGTGCCTGGAACACCCAGCTTCTATCTACTCAGTGACTTTCAGTTACTTGTCATTTAGGAATGTATCCCGTCTTCTAGATCTTGTTGATAGGATTAGCCTTCGGCTTCTCCAAGAGCAAGTGTTATTTGTGGTACTAAAACTGCCGTTTTGGGCCTCTCTTCTCATGTGGAGAATAAAAGATAATGAGAGAGAAAGGCAGAGTAAATAACACACCTTCCGTCCTCCCCCACCCCCACCCAGTTTTCTGCAAAAATACCCAGGAAAACATACAAATAAATATCCTCATAGAAACTTGGGTAAGAATAGTGAAAACAAGAAGGAATTTTTACTAAATAAAGCAATAATGGCTAGATTTTCTTTTAAGTGGCTGACTCAAATTTCACATCGAAACAACTTTTTGGTAAAGCAAGATGATACCTTAGCTTCCCATCTTCTAACTCCTTGGACGACCACTGAGGATCCCACCAGAAGAGGTTTCATTCTGCGTCTAGCTGGTGACACTGGCGCTGGACTATCTTGGAGCTTTTCTTTGACCAAAAGAACCACAGTTGGCATTCACCTGGGCAGAGGGGTCATCAGAGACCCCACCTCTGACCAGAAGAGTAGTGCTGAATGACAGAGGCAGAATAAGTGATCAGAAAAGACCTTTTAGCTTCTGCCCATTGGCAGTTTAGAATACTTAGAGCAGAATTTAAAAGAAAAACATTAAGTATTTTTTCCAATCTCTGTCCTAAGAACTTTGGTCTCATCACTGCAAGGAAATTCTTCTACCCTAAGCCTATCTGAGGGACCTCCTTGGGTTTCCTGGAGGAATGAAATGAGTCTTAACATTTCTAACCATCTGCTAGATATTACATCTGCACTTGAGTGGACTGCTAAAGAGCTAAAAGCAATCCTCAGAGTCTGCCAGTTCTGTAATTGCCTAGCTAAATCTATTCTCTTTGAGAAATGAGCAACTAAATGGATAAAAGATTTGACAAGAGATCTGAACCAGCACTTCACAAAGAAAGCCAAGAAGGAATCACAGGTGGGTTTTTGGTGGGTGGAGGATCATAGCGGGGCTTAGAGGAAGGGGGGGATTGAGTTAAATTACTTATCCTTTGCAAAGAAATTAAAACCTCTGTTTCTTTGACAGTTAATTAAGTTTAAGAGTCTTTTTAAAATCTGTTAAATGTTCAGTCTCATTATCAAAAAACACACATTACAACTACAGCAAGATCCACACTGGTAAGAGTAGCAAAAATTACAATATTGGCAATACCAAGCGTCGGTGAGGTGTGGAACAGGCACTCTCACAAACGGGTAAAGGTCTCCACCACTTTGGAAATGTTTGACAAATACCTGCAAACACTAAAGCATGTCTCCTCAACTGAGCGATTTCACTTCTAAGCATATATCAACAGAAAAACGTGTACCCCCCAAATACATACAACATTGTCGTTAGCATTATTCATAATTGCCTCAAAGTGGAAACAACCCATTAACAGAATGTATATAAGATACAGGACATATCTAAAATAAGGAAATGAGCTAACTCTGGCTGCATGTAACAGGAGGAACCTCCTAAATGTGATGTTGACCAGTGAAAGCAGCCAACAAAAGAAAATGCACAGGTAGGCGCAATGCGGCAGGGAGGGGCCACAAAAAGGGCTCCCGAGGTGTGCCGGTGATCTTCCCTGACCAGCATGGTGACCACTGTTAACTTTTGGAGGTGTACTTTTTATGGCTTATGCACTTTTTGTGTTTATCTTACAGTACTCCAGTTGTGTTTTTGTTTCTTAGTGAGTTAAGTGGGACCAACAGTTCTGCGGTGCGAGAGGAGCAGTGTCCTGCAGCACTGAAAGGCCTTTCGCGAACCAGACCGGGGCTGCCTCTGTCAGTGTTACACATTGCTCCGAATAAGCTTTCCTGGAAGGGGCTCTGCAGCGTCAATCATAGGAAACCAAAAATGCCAGAGTAAAAGTTAAAAAGCACCCTTAGATGAATACAAGTTAAGAGAAAAGGTGCAGATTTAAAAGGCTGATTACAAAGATTTATCCTTTGAATAATAGGTGTTCCAAACAAGACAACAAAAACAAACAATAGTTTTACCAGAAGAAACCTCAATCTAAAAAAAGGCTCAAGTCTGAAGATCCTCTTCACATTAAATGCCCGCTGGAATGGAGCTGTATCTATCCCCAGTGTTTTGTAGTTCAGGATTTCTCCACTCATCCCAATGTGAAGGTCACAAACGTTCTGTGACGTGCAATGAACTACTTATTTGCTCTTTATGGAAAAAATTACTTGAATGTAATCACTGTACTAGCAAATGAATCAACATTAAGAATAACCCTGGCTGGTGTGGCTCAGTGGATTGAGCCCTGGCCTGTGAAACAGGGTGAGAGGATTGACTCCCAGTCAGGGCACATGCCTGGGTTGCAGACAGGTCCCCACTAGGAGGTGCTCAAGAGGCAACCAGATGATGTTTCTCTCCCTCTTCCTTCCCCTCTCTAAAAAAATCTTTTTTAAAAGCAACAGTCCAGTTGGTAAGTATTGAATCAGTGAAACTGCCAAGGAGGAATGGCAATATGGCAATTTCTTTTGAGGGGGGTGGAGTGAGGGGTAAAATCCTTTTGTGAAGAAAAGCTAAAACTTTTTTTTTTGCTTTGAAAATTAAATGTGAGCTTAAGAATCTTGACATCTGTTAAGATACTTAATAAAATTAATAACAATGTCTCTTGTCCAAATCCTTGAAAAAGACAAATGAAATACTTTGACTAAAGAAAAGCACTTCAGACCAAAACTTGAAATTCTAAAAAACAAAATGGAATGATTCCTTCTTCCAAGAGATCTTCAGATCAAATTCTGTCATGCACACCTAATATAAAAGGTACCTCAACATGAGTGAGGACGTAGATGCACATTCTCCAATAAAACTACAGACAGTCAGTTAGAGCATTGTCTGATGCCCTGAGGCTGCAGCTCAGCCCCTGGTCAAGGGACACACCAGTATCCACAAATGAATGCACAAATAGGTGAAACAACTCTGCCCACCTGCTTCCTCCCCCTCCTTTCTCTCAAATCAATCCAAAAATCACAGTGGTGAAGACAACAAACCCTAACAATTTATATTTAGGATAATATTTGATTAAAATGTAGAAGTACAAAAGTTTTTCATATAATGTAGAGATTGTGGTGGGAGCCTTAACACATGTTCTGTGGACTCTCGTAACAAATCAAATAGAAGGGAGAAATTACCCTAAAAGTGCAAACAAATGTATAGGAAAAAGAGACTATAACTTCTTGAATGGAATAGTTTACAAGACAATCAGATGGCAACATTGAATGACAGGCAGCATAGAGGGCCTGGAGCTGTTCTGCACATCAGCTAATTTAGACCATTTACAGCTGGCTGTGTTAGAGACAAAACCCTCAGACTTGCCCTCTCCAGACTGTCCTATCACTTGCCCTGAAGCCTAACTCCCTTGGACCTCCTTGGGTTTCCTCGAGGAGTGAAGTGGGTCTGCATTCGGTGCCCACATGCTGGACAGCAGCATTTGGAATGTACAGGGGCTGAAAACCATCCTTGGAACCTCATGATCCCCTGGAGTGCATTTTAAAGGACAGAAGTTGTACAGTTCTATTCTTTGACCACAAGATACTAAGTAAAGGAAGTGAAAGCACAATCACCTGGAAAATAATTTTAAAACCCTCTTCTAAACATCTGTGTTAACAAAAAAGTAGGGGATGATGTGTTTAAAACTATGCTGAAATGCAAATTGATAGCCATTATTTCATAGAGAAAATAAATATGCTGTAACACTAGAAACAACAAAGATAAATTAGAAACGTAAAAAAGATAACCTCTTGATAAATGCATTTTTTTTAAAAATCAATCAGAAATGAAGGTCATGAAAAAAAATAGGATCTTTTAAAAATAAGTGCTGCCCTGGCTGAGAGGCTCTGGTGGAGTGTCGTCCTGTACACCCAAAGGTGGTGGGTTTGATTCCAGGCCAGGGCACCTACCTAGGTTGTGGGTTCTCTCCCATTTGGGGGTGCATACGGGAGGCAACTGATCAAACAATGTTTCTCTCCCTCTCTAAAATCAGTAACTATATCGTTGGGTGTGGACTAAAAATAAAATAGATGTTCTCAATTATATTTTAAACATTTGTTAAATGTTCAGTACACATGTTTAGAAAATTCTCTGCACAAGAATTTAAAAACCTGAGCAGGTCAGTAACCCCAGAAAAAATTCAAGTAGTTGTCAGTGAATTGCATCTCCTCAGAAGATCCCTGATCAGCTTTATACATTCTTCCAGACTTTTGAGAAGTACGTTATCCCTGTGGTATGTATTTTTTTGTGTGCAAACAGGAAAAGGTGACTATGCTTCTTTTTGGATAACTGACATTAAAAAATTAAAGGCAAAAATGAAAGCTATAGATTTTTGGTTCTCCCGTGAATATGGGTGCAAACAAATCTAAATCAAAGATTAGAAAGTACAAAGCATATGTCCAAAAATAATTCATTGCCTAGTAGGGCTTATCCTTTGATGAAAGGGCAGTTCACATTAAGAACAGTGTAATACATATCTTAATCAGGCCATAATGAGGTCTGTTTGCCCAATTGGTACTAGTCCATTCTACAATCATGCAAATGTTGTACACTGTTCAGATTATGCATAGTTTACTTGAATCAGTAATTTTCTGGAGGGGTAGGATTAGCCTGATTTACTTAAATGAATATACATGACATAATGAGAGAGGCATGGAATGGATATTGGTGTAGCAACAGAAATGTCTAAAACCACTTCTTAGAAAATAGCAAAATTTATTGAGTCCTTATTTGCCAGGCACTGAGCTGACTGGTTTATATACATCTCAAACCTGTGAAGTAAGTCGTCATTCCTGTTTTATAGAAAGGAAGCTAAAGCACATTCAGAGAGATGAAGTAACTTTCATCATGTGTTAACATCCCACTGGCCAAAGCAAGCCCCGTGGTTGAACCCCAAAGTCAAAGGGCCGAAACGTTCAGTCTTTTGTGGAAAGAACTTCAAACTTACAGTGGTATAGGATATGGGTACAGGAAGAATTTAGACCAGGGATTTATTATATCTTCCATGATTTTTTTACTTCTTATTATATAAAATGTATTATGGAACTTTCAAATACCTAATATACACAGAACAGTGTGATGACCTCCTCCAGGGCACCATGTGGGATATTGGCGCTAGGCTGAGCTTAGTCCTGATGCCTTGGGACGCCTGCAGCTCCCCGCACAGCTGTAGTGCCAAGCAGGGGTCAGCAGCAGCTTCTTAAAGCTTCCCTGTGAGGCAGTGGGGTACGCAAGGATCAGCAGCCCAGGTCCTGGTTTTAGTGAATGGTCTCTGATCTCCCTCCCAACGGGGGTAGTTTTATTCCCCAAAAGGACATGGACTCCCAGTTTCTTCTACCTCCTTCTCGACCCAGGGTCCAGCAGACCACAGCTCCAGCCCCTACTTTCTTCATTGCATTTATTTTTTGTTCCTGCCTCACAGAATGTTCATGTTACTGAACAGTTATTTTTTTAATCTGTGTATTTTTTTTCTTTCATATATTGTGTATCACAGCCATGGATATGGAGCAGGGGACACCTAGAACCTTGAACTTTCAACAACATTGCCACCCAAAGTCCTAGAATCCTAAATGAAGGTTCTCTTTATTTTTCTGTGATGGTTTTTAAAAATAAAATATCTTTAACATTTCTTGGCACTTATGCATGCCTAAGTTTAGTATATTACAAAAAATGACCAGTTCCTTAACAGTCATAAATATCCAAATTCAGTATTTTTTTAAATGATCAGGCAAATTATGACAGAACAGGAAAATAAGACTATTCCTTATCCTTGCCAGTAAATCTGATCATCAAGATAAACTACTTTTAAATGTGTATGTTAAATATTAGTGTATTTTATCACAGCCCAGTAATCCCGTTCTTTATGCCTTATCCAGATTTTTATATTTTTGTTTTATTTTTTATTGTATAAATTTTATAATGGAAAATTTTAAATATAATACTCAGAGTAGTATAATAACCTCAGTGCACCCATGACTGTGCTTTGTAATTATTAGTCCTAGTAAATCTTGTTCCATTTACACCAGGGGCTGGGAAACTGTTCCCTGTGGTCTGCGGGCCAGATCCAGCCCACTGCCTGTTTCTGTAAATAAATCTTCACTGGAACACAGCCTTGCTCTTTGTTCCCATGTCACTGATGCCTGCTTGCATGCTACAGTAGCGGAGTTGAGTAGCTACATCCTGCCAAGCCTAAAATACTATTTAGCAATTTACAGAAACGTTTGCTAATCCCTGAGCTATACTCTCACCCACTTCCCTTGGCAAAAATATTTTTCGTATTTAATTTTAAAATATTTCAGGATGTATTTTAAAAGATGAGGACTCAAAAAAACAGTACCGCTCTTACACATACACACAAAGCAGAAATGCATTACTTTTGTCTCCTACAAAACTCCCACCAAAAGACAAGTGGGGATTCTTTAGTGCTTCTTTTTCGTTCTGACTCACTATTAAGGTCCATCCATAGTCTCACAAACCATTTGCTTACCTTTGAAAGAACTGCAGGCTTTTCTTTATTTTCATCAGTATTTCCTTCTCAGTAATTTTAACAGATACTTTATCTGTGAACAACTCCAAAGAAGAAATATTCTGAGTTGAACAAAGTATGTGAGAAAGTTAGTAAGCAATAATAGCACAGAGAGATTTCGGAAAAATCACAGTTTGAGATATAGTAAAGGTCCTACAGAAAAATATGGCATATAAAAGCAATCTTACATTTTTGAATGACTAATAATGTTACAGATTTTTTTTGCCATACTAGTATTTTTTCTTGAGAAAACCAAGGAGTTTATTTTTAGAAGTTTTAACGGTTAAGTGATTCTTAACATTTCTAAATAACATTTCATGTTAAAGCAGCTCTTTATAGTTTACCTTACAGTTTTATGGGAGCTGGCTGTCTCAGTCAATATTCACGGCAACCGAATGAGGTAGAGACTACTTTCATACTGAATGATCCCACTGATCCGCAGACCCACGTTACCTGCTGAAAGTCCAACGGGTTGCTGATCTGGCGGCACAAGTCTCCCCACAGGGCAGCTTTGAACAAGCCCTCACCCAGCAGGCCTTGGTGATGTAAATGTAAACTGTTATACAAAGTTTTACTAACCCCGTACTTCCAAGATACCCTAAAGATACATATCAATACAGTGCAGACATGAGAATAAACTGTTAGGAAATCCGCACCTTTGGAGCTTAGGGTTTGAAGCACAGAGTGTTCCATCTTTGGAATTCAAAGAGCAAGAAACAATCCCTTATATAACTTCCATGAGCTCCTTTTTAGCACTTTTTTCTACATCCTTTGGAGGTGGCCACAAAGAGAGGTTAAGAGAAATGTCTGATTCCAGTGTTCCGGCAGAGAAAGTACAACCTAAACCTGCAACATCTTCCTGTGCTAGGAAGTAATAACACAAGTTCTGTGTACTCCTTTTGCAAGTTTCCTGTACACTTGACACTGATTCAAAGTGAAAAGATTTTTCACAAAAAATGCAAAAGTAAATACACATTAAGTTGTAGCGGACTCTCACAGATACGCCTCATAGTGTCATTTTCTTTGGTCGCAGATAGAGATGACAAAAATTTCTTGCCATTTTTCCTACATGACAAAACCTGGAGTCAAAGGCAGTTGTCTGTAAAAGCTTTAATAATAATACGATGTCCTTTTGGGAAGGGTGAGCGATTTGAAAGATAAAACAAGAATCTTCATCTATTCAGCAAATGTTTGTTGAGTGATGCACACATTGGGCTCTGTGGTGGGTGCTCATTCCTTCTCCAGGTACACCACCCAGGCCCCCTTTGGGACTGACGGCCTTAATTAACCCCAGCTGCTAGCAGTGCAGGGGACAGACAAGATCAGCCTCCTTCAGGAATTGCCTCAGCTGAAGAAAATGCTGCAACCAATCACTGGTCAAGGGGAGGTAGAAAAGCCTGGCCCTCTTGTCCCAGTTCAAGGCTTTCTCCTCTACCAGGTCGTTTCCCTCCCCTTGCCTTCCCTTTCTTAAGTAATGATCCTTAGAACACTCTTCGCGAACTTCCTGCCCGCTAATCTGACTCTGACTCAGAGTCTGCTGCTTAGGGACGCCAGACAGTGCCATCCTCTTCCAATGACTTCACCCTGGAGCCAAGAAGGGTCATTACTTTTCAATTTTTTGGCTATAACATTAAGATTGTACGGTCTTGCCTCTTGCCTACTCCATTTGCTATTTCTTTATCAGCTAGCATGAAATACAGAGACTAAGAGAATGGGAACAGAAAGAACACAGGCAGAACCCAGAGTCTGTCTTGGGAAGGCAAGATGGAGACACAAGACAGGCTTGTCTTTGCCTCCACCTGCATTTTCTTCACTCTTGTCTCTTTCAGCCCAAACCTCCCAGTGATCCCCCGTGTCCTATGTATTCATATTGCATGCCTCCTCGTGTCTTAAAAAGTAACATTCTCACTGAAGTGTTAGGACTCAATGTGTCATTCTCTTTAAAGAGTCTGCAGTAGAAAGAAGCTGTTGTTTTTACAGGCTTACTGTAGCTCAGAGCACTCCTGCAGAATGATGGAAAGAAGGCAATGAATCTGTTGGCATTAGCAAGATGGATGTTTTTGGTGCCCTACTGGACCATCCATGTAGGCAATTCTCTTCCCATTTATACATTGACTGAACTTTTCTTAAAATAAATCTTGGGAAATATCTTAGGAAAAACTAACTTTTGGAACCACTCCTATTTGAATAATTGTTATAAGTCACGCCAGGCATTAACAGATTAAATAATTTTTGAAGAAACAGTGAGATTTAATTCTCGGTGACATAAATTAGCTCTATTTCATTTGTTAACGTCTATTTTTAGTACACATGGGCAATACAAGTCAATGTTTAGGTTAAGAAAACAATAATCATTAGGAGTGTGAAGTTTAAAATTCTGACAAATTAGGTAGTCTTGGATATCACTAAGTACTTTTTAAACTGTTCAGTTATAAACATGTGATATGCTATTTGTTCTACAAAACAAATACCCTTATTTTCATTATTTTGAATGCAATAAACTATTTTAATGTTGCAACTTAATGTTTCAGGGTCTTGTCTAAACAGACACATTAAGTTTGTTGATTTGTGTTTGCCTAATTATCTCTTTTCTGTTTTTAAAATGCTCTTTATTGGTCATTTTTCAGTCATTCCATATGTGCCCTTATTTTTTGAGAAGATGTAAAAGCTGTAGCTGATGGCTCTACCATGGTAACCAGTGTCCTACCTGGTTTTTTTGTTGGTTTAATTTCTATTGAATTTATTGAGGTGACATTTGTTAATAAAATTATATGTTTCACATATACAAGCCTATAATGCATCATCTGTATATGGTGGTGTGTGCCCATCCCCACAAATCAAGTCTCCTTCCCTCACCATTCAGCCCCCCTTCACCTTCTTCGGCCCCACTCCCACCCCTTTCTCTCTGGTAATTACCATACTGTTGTCTGTGAGGTTGTTTTTTCCTTAATCCCTTCATCTTTTCCATTTGGCCCCTCAGCCCTCCTCCCCTCTGACATCTGTCAGTCTATTCTCTGTATCTGAGTCTGTTTCTATTTTGTTAGTTTATTTTGTTCATTAGATTCCACATAAAAGTGAAATCATATGGTGCTTGTTATTCTTTGACTGGCTTATTTCTCTTAGCGTAATACTCTCCAGGTCCATTCATGCTGTCAAAAGGTGAGATTTGCTCCTTTTTAATGGCTGAATAGTATTCCATTGTGTACATGTACCATAGCTTTTTTACTCACTCATCAGCTGGTGGGTACTTGGGCTGCTTCCAAATCTTGGCCATTATAAATAGCACTGCAATGAACATAGGGGTGCATATATTCTTTCAAACAAAATAAATGGACAAACAAAATTGAAACAGACTCATAGACGCAGAGAACAGAGTGACAGTTGCCAGAGGGAAAGGGATCTTGGGGACTGGGTGAAAAAGGTGAAGGGATCAAGAAGTATGAATAGGTAGTTACAAAACAGCCAAAGGAGGTAAAGAGCAGTGTGGGGAATGTAGTTATAAGTGTGTGTGCTGCCAGGTGGGTGCTAGAAATATCAGGGGGAACACTTTGAAAAGTACATGATTATCTCACTACTATGCTGTACACCTGAAACTAATACAAAATAATATCAAATGTAAACTGTAATTGAAAAATAAAGTGTAAAAAAAAGAGTGCCTGATTCCATACTTTTTTCTTTTTTTCTTTTTTCTTTTTTTTTCCAGACGTTTCTTTCTAATGAATTGACCATTACATTTCCTAAGTTCTGAAATGGCCAATAGACCATAGAAAGATATTGCTTTAGGCTCCTGTGTTTCCATACTTTTATCAACATCAAATTCTGTAATATTTCATGATCTTTGGTGAATGACAGAATGAAGGAAAAAAACCAGTATCTCATTTTTCCCAATTAAAAACTGCTTACCAGATTTCCTAATTATGCAAGTCAATAATGTTCATTACAAAAAGATAGTTTCTCAAAGGTGATAAAAGTAACCATAACACCAAGAGCAACAGATAACCCGTATCAACACATTCTTTGTATATACAGACATTTTCTGTTATGGCTTTTGCTTTTGATGTTATGCTTACATTAGATAGATTTTTACCTATATATCCTTCCAATGATTTTAAGAATATGTTTAATTTTTAAATTTCTAATTGTGGTAAAATACTCATCCTTTGGACCACCCACAGTAGCCAAAAGGGTATAATATGATGAACTCTTCTTGAGTCATATGCATATCTTTCCAGGAGGTGGATGTTACTCTAATAGAATGGTACCTCTCAGTCAGACCAGGGAGAGAACAATTCCCCCAAATCCATGATGGGCTGAGTAGGACAGGTATGGACATGTGAAGAATCATTGTGAGCTAGGTAGCCAACCCAATGTGTGTCTACTACACAAAGAAGTCTTGATATGGTTGTCTACTATACAGTTGAAACCTTGATCGCTAGAGTTTGAATTCGTCACTCTCTACTGTCTTATTTTTCTCCTCTTTTCCACAAAGGATGTAGAAGAGAAGTGGACTACTCTGTTGAGTGATTGCCGTCACACCAACCTGCCTCTTTTTTTAGACCCATGGTTGAAAGACAAGACCTACTATTTGATGAGAAGTGTACTCTGTTTTAAGAGAGTTTTTAACTAGAAATTGTGTATTCACCTGCAACATCTCAAAATTCACATGTTTATACTCTTGTTCGAGTAGTTTTCAATTCTATCTTCTCTGAGAAGGTCAAATATTACATACCATCTGTTTCTGTGAACAGAAAGTACATTTTCTGATGAACAGAGCT
>VMDR010028896.1:0-12970 GCA_007922815.1 Macrotus californicus | reverse complement strand
CATACTGACAAAAATTCACATTTATGAAAGTCAACAGAATGTAAATTAGACCGGTATGAATTTTATATTCAAAGACATTAAAGCCAATAGATATGAGACACTATATCTAACTCTATTTTCAAATTTCTGAGATATTTAAGGGAAAAAACATTTAGTTCATGAATTTCTTGATTAACCAATTGGCAAATATTTCTTCAGTATTCACTGTGTATTATTATAGCCTTTGCTGGAAAGCTAAAATGTAATGATTAGACTCAATTTTGTAATCAGAAAAACCTACAATTCAGTATATTTTCTATATTTGTACGATATTTAAATAATTGTTTCTTGGTATTCAAGGGAAACTGGTTCCAGGACATCCCCCACCCATACACACACCAAAATCCGAGGATGCTATCATCCCTTATATAAAATGACATAGTATTTGTACGTGACCTACACACATATTCCCGTATACTTTTAACCATCTCTACATTACTTAGCATACCTAATGCAATGTATATTCTGTGTAACTACTTGTTATACTGTGTTATTTAGGAAATCATGACAAGAAAAACATTTCTGTACATGTTCAGTACAGTCAACCATTACAGACCTAACTACATAGTACACATCAGCAACAATGTGACTTTTTTTTCAAATATTTTCAGTCCCAGGTTGGTTAAATCCATGAATGGGGAACCTGGAGATTCAGAGGGTGGACTCTATCAGCTGTATGTTAGGCAGTAAGTTAGTACTGTGGATATCAAGAATTACACAGGGTCCCTGAATTTGCAGATACATGGAAGGGAAGAGAGCAATCATATAACTAAGTACAAAACTCTGTGATAATATGAACCACATGCCAGGTGAACACAGAGGAAGCAATTCATTCTGCCAAGAAAAGAGAATTAAAGAAGGAGAGATGTCACATTGTTTCAAGGTTAACAATGAACAATGGCACAGAGGCCTTCCAGCAAATCTGACTGGGGGAGTAGAGGGGAACCAGGCAGTTCTCAGTTTATAACATTGTGTTCCAAAGCTTACTTGGAAGTTGATTGGACCTCCAAATTATCTGTTACCATGGAAACTATGCTGCTCTTGATGAGCAGGTCCTCAAACTAGCCTTTAGCTAATAATAATGCCTAAAATCTGAGTCTAGAACTAAAAATTAGACCTAAAACTTAGACCTAAGGTTTATTTACCATGGGTCAACCACTGCACCAAGCATTTTACAAGCATTGTCACCTGAGCCTTGCAACAACCCTCTGCACTAGGTTCTGTTATTACCAACTCATTTTACAGATGAAATAACTGGGTAACAGAGAGATGAAAAACTAACTTCATCACACAGCTAGTATGACAGGCCAAGACCTGTACCTAAACATTCAGGCTTTAGAGCAAGGCTCTTAATCAAAACAGTGCATTTCCCCTTGGATGTCATAAACCATGTTGATACAAAAACAGGAAAAAGGAAGAGAAAAAATTTTTGTGTTCTGTTGCCTGTTTATACAGCTAGCCCCAAGTAAGATGTGCTACTTTGATATTAGAATTCTTCTCGGTAAGCTCCCAAATGCACAATGATATTATGACCCCCTAAAAAATATCCCTGGGATCTAGACCATACCTACTCTACATTCAGCATTTTACAACTCTCTCTCCCTATTCAGTTAAAATGTTCATTTTATCCCACCTAGGTGATAGGAGGAAAATAAACTACTGAACTAACTTATACTAACATCTGAATAACAAATTGTCATCTTTCCACAAATATTTATATTTTTTTACCCTTTTTTTCTTGGCTTAAATACAGGGTCCAGCAGAAGTAACACCATTGAGTGTGTTTGGTAGGGTACATGAATGTCTCTCACGAGATGGACAGCAGTTTGAACATTTCACCTAAAATGTCATACGGTGTGCTTGACTGTGATATTGTTGTTACAGAATTGCATGCTTATGGCTTTGTAATAAAAGATTTCTATGTAATAAAACAGGGGCGTTATTTGTGCCGGACAGTGTATTTACATTTTAAATGGAGACTTGTTACTCAAAGAAACAGGGTGAGGTAAGTGAAACACAAGTGTAATTGGCAGCATAGTGGGGTCCTTCCTAAGGGGACCTAGTCTGCTTTTCTCTGGTTAAGAGTACCTGAGGCTTTTCTCAGTGTGAATTGCATTCCAGCCTTAGCTCAGTCCAATTGGGCAAACCATTGTTGCCCATTCCACCTTCAGTACTGTGCTTGGCCATCAACCCAACAATTCATATTCTTGTCCTTGTAGCAAGTAGATTCTCTTCCCTGGTTGAGAGATGAACCTTGTAACCTGTTCTAAGCAAAGACAACTCTGTTCTTTACAAGTCTTTCTTTCAAAGTCTCTGGGTCTGGAAACTGGCTCAAGTCTCAGGATTGATTCAGGGGCAATGACTCTTTGTGTTGGTGAGTCAAGTCAAATTTTTGTTCACTTGACCTAGAACTCTTCTACTCATACAGATCAAGTGTGAATTTAGTGGGTTGTCCATCTATTTCACTTCTAGGAACACCATGATTAACAAGCTAAGTGCCATAGGTTTTTTGGAGTCAGACTCTTAAGACTACTGCTTTGATTCCACTGTCCATTGTGGAAACCACCACCACCTGGCCTTTGGCAATCAGGTGGGCCCTGCTACCTGCGGTCCAAATATCCCCATTACATTTAAGGGATTCTAGTGTAGTGGCAGCAGATTCCATTGTAACTTCTGATCTACAGAGAAGAGCAAGCACGGAGCCAGCATTCTGAGACTTCCTTCACAAATTTATTTCTCACAGTCATGGTGAAAGGGGTGTTCTCTAAACCCTCCCAAGGTGCACGAGCAGGTCTCACATGATAAATCCAGTCTGCCATTCCATTCTCCCTAAGCCTTTGGATACTTTCCTCTATAGTACACCAAGGCAGGTCAGGCACTTTAACTTCCATTTAGCATGGGTCTCCTTTTGGTCCATGTTTCAGCCTAACAACCAAACTGTTAGAGCCCTCCTTTCTAACCCCTCAAGCTATAATAGTGAATCCAGAATCTCTGTTTAGTGGTCCTATACCAATAAATTCAGCCTGATCCAACTTTATGCTCCTTGCACAATCATCCCACACCCTTAACAACCATCCCCACACATATACCCCAGATTTCTGTCTGTGTACATTGGAAAACTCAAGCAGTTATTTTGGAGTGCAGTGCACCTCTTTATGAATCACACTTTGTATGTCACATTTAGGAACCTGTTGGTAGTTGAGTCTAGTTATAGATGTAGAAGTAAAGTGGGGATAGTGGGAATAGAAAAATTATCTGTGTCTACAAGGCACATCAAGTTACTTCCGTCTACAGGAGGCATAGAATGGTATTTGTATGTTAACATCCATTCTTCCTTTCTTTATGACTGTAACATTTTATCACTTCCCCTGTTTTTAGCTGAGCATATTACCAGCCAAAATAAAGATAACATTTCTCAGCTTCCCTTGCAATTAGGTAGGTGAATAATATTATTAAATACAGGCTAATGAGATATGAGCAAAAGTGATTCATGCAACTTCCAGGTTGTATCCTTAGAGGGTGAAGAAGCAATGTCCCTTCTATGTTTGCTTACTCCATCCTTCAGCTTGTTGTGAACCTGGGAAGAAACTATCTTGAACCAAAGGCATGAATGCAACCCCTGCAAGATAGTAGAACAATGATGGCCTCCATGGACAACTTCATAGAACACAGTTAGTATATCAGCTTCAATTCACCTACAGCTTGACTATCATGTGAGAGATGTAAAATTTATTTTATTTAAGCCTCATTACACTGAGAAATTTATATTAAAAAGAGAACTTGTGAAAAACAGGATTATCTTTGCTTAGAACTGGCTGAAAGAGTCATCTATCAACTGGAGAAAAGAATTTACTTGCTACCAGGACAAAAATACAAATTTGCTAGGCTGGTGGTAGCAATCCCTGCCTTGACTGAGGCCGGAATGTAACTGACACAGAGAAAAGCCCCAAGTACTCTTAACTGCAGAATAGATTCTGGAGAGCTTTGAACAGTGGAAGGCACATCTGGCTGAGCACACAGGGGAGATATAAAGAAGCCAAGGAGTAGGCTTGAGGTTTTCCAACACTGCAGAACACACAGGAAATAAACCCAGGGCAAAACTTTTATTGACCAAGATGAAAGAGCAATGACAAACCTAGAGGATTGTCCATGAATGATGTACTTGATTTGGATAGCACCTGCGCCCAAAGGGCAGTGGCACCAAGAGTACCATTGTAAGTATGCAGGTAAAGAGCAGAGGGGAAGCTTACACTGAGCACACCAGAGAAGGTTGTAGGTGGAAGATAAGATGCTTGGTGTTAACAGAATCAAATCAAAAGAGGGGAGGGAGAGTGTTGGGAAGCTCAGAGTTAGAAAAAATATGGAGGGGAGAATCATCTGAGTGTGGGTAATAGAATAAAAAACTCCCTGAGAGAGCAGTTAAAGTCTTAGCAAAGTCTTTATCCCCAGATGTCTGGTGAAATTACAACAAAAAGCCAGAACTAACCACATAGGTATAACAAATCCATTCCTTTTTTAAAAATAAAATATATTTAAAATTTGAAATTCATATATAAAAAGTTTAAATATGTTCATTTATAATAACCTAGTTTAATGCATATTTGTATTGACTAATACAGCAAAAAAAAAGGAGAATTCAAAAATAGCACTTTATTAATTAGAAAACATCACCTTTCTAATATGATACAACAAGGCAAACAAAAATTGTATGTCCTGCAGGAGACTGGAAAAACATTTTTAAATTACAATTATATATATTTTACAAAAATACACTCAAAATAAAAATGTAAAATTGTATGTTATTGCTCTTAAATTTTAAAAGCATTTAGCTAAATGGTCTATGCCCATTGGATAATTATTGGACAATTCAAAAATTATGAAGTTGTTAAAAAGCTGTATGTCTGATGCACTCTCTCTACAGATATTTCAGACATGTGGCTTCAAGAGTCTTTATCCTTTCTTGATCCTACCCCATCCTGATGGGTCTGAAAGGCCAAGCAGAGGGTCTGGTGCATGTGATAAGCCTCATATAGGCTTATGTCTCACAGCCAAATATTTTTGCAAATATTTGTGTTTGCCCTAATTCAGTGAGATATTTACTTTATTTTGTTTACTTGATTCCTTGTCCATGAAGCAACTGTTTAAATCTACAAATCTTACAAAGTTTAATGCTTTACTGTAGAGACTATATCATATTGTTCTTAATTGATTGCTCTTAAATACCTAGGTCCACTTACACAATTCTAAGTTCTCCTGAAAAGTTATGGAAAATACATTTGTGTTATTATGTAACTTCATATACAATTAACCAATAATAGCATAAGATCTAAAAGGCAAATGCCACATGAAAACAGATAAATGAGTAAATAAATAAAATAATATTGAATAAAAACTATGAAAATTATAGTATAGTGTCAGAAAGACAAAAGTGAACATTGGCAGTATAGTTCTAGGGAGAACATATTATTTAACTAGAATACAACTGCAGATACACAGAATAAGTAAAACTAGTAAAAACAAATCCTGATAATTAAAAACCCTTCTTCCACACACACCAATTTTCAATAGCATAATTTGGCCCTAGGAAGGTACTAAATTGCTTTCATATAAATTCCATGTTCTCATATCAGTCTCCTTACGATTCATGTAAGTGCTTATTAGTTTGCTAATTTCTACTAACACATTCCTCAAGCATCCCTGCTCTTCTACTCATCTTCATAAATGCAATAATAGTACCTGCCTTTTTGAGTATCTGCAGAGTGTCAGGCATTATACAAGATGTATAGTACACACTATTTCACAACCATCTCAAAAAGGTGTTAATATCTCCCTTCTACAGACAGAAAAAGAGAAACAACGAAAACAACTCTATGATTACGCAGTAAAGGGCAGAGCCTGGATGTGAACAGATATCTCTTAAATTGCCAAGTCACAGGTAAAATTTATATACAAAATGCTTAAATATGTGCATCTACAATACCCTAGTTTAATGTGTATTTGTATCTACCAACACAGAAAAAAAAAAGAATTCAAAAATAGAAGGTTATTCAGAAAATATCACCATTCTAATATACAACAAGGCAAACAAAAATTGTATGTTCTGCAGGAACAGTCAGCCAAAGGTAAAACTGAAAGCATGCTACTTACCTCTGACTATGAGCAAGCACACAGTGCCTGTTAAGCAACATACTCATGGCAGGGTGGACACAGGGCTCCACCTTCCACTGCCCAGTGACAAAATGATTGTGCCCATCACTGGTTATGAAGTATTTTATTTTAAAACTAGACTACAAATTTCTAATTCTTTTCACTTTTTAATTTTCAGAAAATAATAAATATAATCTATCTCTATAAAGCCAAGAAGGTGTGACAGAAAACAGAGTGACTTTAAATACTGTGAGTGCACCCTTCAGGTAACTGAAAGCTCCTAACTCTGAGAGCCACAGAAGAGGAAGAGGGGAGACGCTAAACTCTGGTCAGGCTCCACTTGAAATTCTTGAGGTGTATGTAAGTGTGATTTCAAAATGACAGATGTTACATAGAGGAAAATATGTTATACAATAGAGAGAAAATGATGTTTACATAGCCATACCCATACATACTTCAAAAGTGATTCCATATTCTTGCTCAAATTTTAATCCATCTCTAAAGGGAATGTTAGAGATTCTTTTTGGATTTACACTATTATCCAAGTGTGATTTTTTTTCCTCCGAGTGCTAGTGAGTTGGTTGATTCTTTCTGTGTGCTACACAGTCTCCTGTTGTGCTCTGTTCTTTCCTAAGTTCTGGTCACTTTATTTAGGGGGAAGCATAAGCTGTTGATGCCACCGTGGTTCTGCCCCTCCTGGACCAATCTGTCTAAACCTGGCTCCCCTCCCCTCCCCAAAAAATGGTTACATAGGCTCTTCTAGGGAAGACATTAAAGGAACTCCAAGCAACATTAGGCAAGATGGAATGAATGGGTCAGGAGCACGTGAATAAAAATATGCTAATCCATTCCCAGAAATGGGCTCAAATCATACATGTACATACAGGTAGGACAGTGGAATCATGCTAATAGAAAATATATATAAAATAGTTTTAAAGCTCAACAATGATTAGATATCATTATAATTAACTAAAGATTACATGATATCATGGAAAGGTTTGTCTGGGTTTTTTTTTCCACGTATTATTCAAAGGAAAATGTTAGAATGGCAACCCAAGTAGTCTCACATAATTTAGGAGATCTTTAAATTTTTCAGTTTCTATTAATGTGGGAAAATCTGTCACTGGATGTTCATTTGAATGGCAAATAACATACTATATTATGATTTTGCCAGGCTTTTAATGCTTAGGAGCAACATAACACCTGCATAGTAGAAGCCTGCAGGCACTTACCACGCTTCTGTAAATTCCTTGTGCAGGGAAAAAGAAAAGACACCATAAGCACCAGATTAAACAGAGCAGTGTTAATTTTTATCATCCCTCTCTAGGTGAAAAGGCCAGAGCTTCTCTGCAGAAAAGCTTCAACAATGATATTAGACAAATGGGATCAAAGTGAAATACATGAGCTTCTTCAAAGTGTTGGTTTTGAAGACTGCCTTGCCCAGATATAAAAATAGATGGTGAAAATATCAAAATCGATTCTAATGGCAAACAGATCACTGCACTCTCCACGCCCAAGATATTAGGAAAACCTGACTATTTGATTTAGTAGCACCTGAGGAGTAAGCCGTAGGCCGATCTGAAAACCCTCCAATAACCTTGAAAATATTCACTTCCTCTCTAAATGAACGCTCAAATCAGGCCAAAGTTACCCAGCCCCCCTCCCTGCCTGCAAGTACAGGGATTAGAAGGCACCGTTGATCATGGTAAGTGGGTTGTCTTTTCCAAGCAGTAACCAACAAGTGAGGAGATGCGTGAGGGGATAAGTCCTTTGGTCCTGCCAGGAGTTCCCCTCTCTTACAGTCGGAGAGTGAAGTTAGTTCAAGGTCCCAGTCCTTCACCTTTTCCTAGGTTAGCTTCCCACAAGGCGGTGAGAGGTTAGGTAGGTGGTGGTGGGGTGGGAGACAGTATCTAGACTCTGCAGGGGGCCTCCACCGCCCAGTAGCCTGGAGACAACAAATAATAGCATCACAACACGTGAGCTCGCGCGCGCACTCACACAAACAAGCTCACAAACTCTTGAGTTAGGTTAACCACTCTGCGCCCGGAAGACGCCTGGAAATCCAGAGAAATGAGTTGAGTTGGAAAAGAAAGGTGGCCGAGTATAGTCATGGGCGGGCCGCTCCTGCTGGCGGGCGGGGTCTGTAGTCTTCGAGTTCCTGGAAGCAGGTCCAGGAAGGTCGGACCGCAGAGCGCACGTGCGCGTCGGGGCTCGGAAGAAGCCTACTCTTGGGCCCCAGCCTACCTGTGCGCAGGGCCCACAGGGGGGCCAGGAAGAAGCTAGGGCGCGGAGCGGGGGCGGAAGGGGCCGGACCTAGTCGGAGCCCCGTTTGCAGGACAGTGATGCCTGATCCGCCCAGCACCCCCGGGAGCCTCCCTCCAAGCCGCTCCGGAGCCGCGAGATCAAGCCTCGTGCCTCGGGGCACCTGAGCTGGGAGTGCCGCACTCCCAGTCCTCTCCAGGGCAGAGCTCCACTGTGCTACTAAAGGACTTTGAGGTGTAGATCACCAACCATTAGTCAGAATGATAGGGCCCCTAAACCAGCGACTGTAGAGCATCCGGGGCAGGCAAAAGTCAAGAGCCTAAACTTAGGGCATGGTCGCTGGCAATCAGGGGTAAATCCGTTTGTTCTTTCACTCAGACAGACGTGCAAGTCACAGAGTGGACCAAGATGGCAGTAGGTAACCACAAGCCTAACCCTTCCTACAGTTACCCCAAGCTGCGACCGGGCGAAGAAGGGAGGGTAAGGAAAAGAGAGAGGAAGGAGGGGAGAGAAAGGGTTTGTGGGAGAAGGTGAGGAGTGGGTGGCGTGGCTGCGGAGGGGAAGAGAGTGCTTTCTGACTCGCGACACTCCCCAGGCACCCTCCCCTATTGTCCTTGACAACTGCTAATCGGCTTCGCACTGAAAGCCCCGTGTTACCTCGGGGACTAGCTTTCTTTCGGCATATAGTAAATGCGTCAGGTGCTGATATACAGACGGTCTCCAGACCGTGACAGGACCAACGAACCAAAGGTAGTCTGGCCCTGTTTTCTACGATCTCTTTCCAAAGCCTTTCTTCTCGAAACTTAACCAGCTGGCAGAGAGGTCCACTTCAGCTCTTCCTGAAAACTGCACTCCTTATCTACATGCGTGATTCTTGTAAAATGGCCCTGCCTGGAAACAATGGCTCACTAGACGTCAAGGCCAGCACATGTGGGCTGGCCCTTCAGGCTGCGGGAGCATCCTACGACGCCACAGACTGTTTCCAATCTGAGAGCCTTCTCGGGTTTTCCGTGGGTTTCCTGCGCTGACGTCCCCCAAACACTTCACTCCCTAAACGTTAATACAGTTTACAAAGTCCTCCGGGTAGCTGGGATCGATCCTCACGTAACATGGCAGAACTGCTCTTTCAATTGATTACTTGCACAAATAAAACAACACAGGTGTGATGTTGAGCCCTCACACTCTGGCAAATGCAAAATGGTGGCCTTTTCTGCAAACGCCACGCTCTCTTTGTAAATGCACTTGCTACTTGGTAAAAAGTTCTGTTTTCTAGACCTGATGGGGGAAAAAGGAAAGTAAGCAGCTGTTAGTAATCCTTAGGAGTAGGATCCAATCTAACAGTCACCGCCCATTACAGGGGAGATGCAGAATCTCTCACTCAAGCAAGTAGCCAGTGTCTTTAGACCCACGCCCAGTTGCTTGTAACACTCTGCCAGCCCGAGACAACGAGGGGAATCCTTGACTGAGAGCCCTGGAAGCTCTCTTATGACTCTAGCTTAACCTTTACCAGTCCTAGGGAGAAGTATTCCAGCTTCCGAAGCCTTTAAAAACCTGGCAGGGTGGGTACTTATTGGGCGGGACAGGGTCCCCATAATCTGTAGTGTCACCGTCCCTCACTTTTGTTGGAGGGGCTTTTGTGGAAGTCAAAGTAAGCAACAGGGCACTGTTTTCCTGCACTACTTTTGTCACAGCTCTGGATATGGAAGAGAGATGGACTCGGCGCCTTCTGGATGCACCATGTACTAGGTGCGGCTGGGGCGGGGGAAGGAGGGGACTCTAGTATGATCCTTCACTGCACCTGGTAAGGAGGTCTACAACCGCTTTCCAGCCAGATCTGCATCCTTTGTGTACCAGTCTACACTCCATGAAAGAAATTTCACGTGAAAATGAACACAGTCTCAAGCACATGCCTATCCGGTTTCCCGGACTCAGCAGCTGGATGGTTAAAAAGAGCCCACGATCCTGCGCCCTAGCGCGGAAAGTGAGAAGGCTGGGGCTCTTGCACCGAGGATGACGCTGCGGGCCCTGGGACAGAGGTGCGGGTTTCTCGAATTGAGTCCCCGAATACTAGAGCCCTTAATTTTGGATTGCTCAGAAGCCCGCCCCCATCCCTGGGCACCCCCTTCACCCTCCCAAGTAACCACGGTGAGCGGACCGCACTCACCTACTGTCAGGCAGATGGGGAGCAGCAACCTGAAAATGAGCCCACACACCACTTCCGAGGCCATCGCGACAGTCCGGCGACTCCGAGCAGAGAGGAGAGGCTCGAGGGTCCCTAAAACCGTGGTGCCAGGCCCATGCCCTTCTAGGGCCTCCTGTTGCCAGTGGCTCGCAGTCGCCCGGGCATCGCCTTGGCGGGAGCCGCCGCGCTGTCCGCCTCGAGGGCGCGCTCACCGGACTCTCGGACGACCCTCACTCAGCTCTAGGTAGCCCCCAAACCAGATGCCCGGCCCCCCACAGCCGGCCCATGAATTGTAGTCTCCCCAGTCCAGCGGCAGCAGCTTCTTCAGCGGCTGACCCGGACCAGAGTCCTGCACTTTGGGAGGGTCCTGGAAGGCAGCGCGGCGAGGGAAGGGGGCGAGAAAGAAGTGCTGTGCTTTTGCTTGGCTCCCGGGGCGTCGCTCAGGGACGGCAGGAGAGTTTTCTTCGCGGAATCTCCTCTGAAGCCTACGAGCCTCGGCAGCCAGGCCCCAGCCCTCTGCCCACGCTGCCTGCTGCTCGACCCTCTTCCCGAGCTCTGGGAGCTGCCCACCGACCCCCAGAGCGGCGCCGCGACGGATCCCTGGGCGGCGGTGTGGCTCAGCCTCTGTGCCTCCCAGTTTCGGGCTGGAGAGACCCGGGCGGGAGCTGCCAGGCGTGCAGAACCATCCCTCTGTCACCAGAAAAGAATTGTGCGAGTGTGGGCAGAAATCGAGACGAAAGCTCACAAGGAGTGGGTCAGGCTCCAACTTCTTCCTCCACGTCCTCACTTTAAAAAAATAAAATAACCCAAAGCCTCCCAGATGCCAGCGCGCCCCCGGCCCGCGGTGGTGCAGCCTCGCCCTGGTGGCGCAGCCCCAGCTACCCCGCGGGCGCGCACTTCTCCACCTTCAATGAAACTTTCGAGGCGTCTCTCGGGGACTGGCGTGCCCTGGGGCCAATGGGACGACGGCTCCGGAGCCGGCGGGCGGGGAGCCCGCCCCTGCACGGCTACAGAGGCAGTCGCAGTTAGTGGGCGCGGAAGGCAAGCCTCCAACCGAGGCGCAGACGCGTATGGAGAGGCTGGGCCTCTCCAGTCCTGTGGACTTGACGCTTTCGCTCACCCGTGTTCAGCGTGTTCCACCACTGCTCGCTCCCGCAACTCTGCTGGGTCCTGTCAGTCTGCAGACACAGAAGGCGCACGTCCTGGCACTCTGTCCCCTAGGCGCACCCCTGAGCTTTCCCAAACCCAGGGAACCGTTTAACGCTCAAAGAAAAATGCACAGGCGCAGCACGAGAGCTGCAACTCTGTAGGGCTGTCACTAGTGCTAGAGCCGCACTTACCCATTTGTATTGATTAGGAAGGGTAGAACCAGAGCAGTGACCCTGTCCATCTTTAATCTTGAGTCTGAACTCTGAATGGGCTCTGGGAAATCACAGTTCTCTCCAAGAATGGGCACCAATGTTCAGATGTGCATCCACTTTGTACAGTTAGGGAAATTTGCTTTTTCCTTAGATTGTTTTGTTGTTTGACAATGGCTCTGGGGAAAAAGCATTTAGTTTGCCATTTCTCCGAATCTCCTCTCCCCCTCCCCGCCGGAGAAATCTGGTTCTGGTTGGGAGAGGTCAATGTGCTTGGGTCCCTTATTTCGTGATTATTCCACAGTGGATGAGTTGTACTGAAGCATGGGTGGGATCCTCATTCAGAACTAGCATTTACATCAAGAGAACAGAGAAAGTTTTTGACTTCCATTCTGCACTAGCGTTCTGGGCTTGTACTGGTCTGAGACTGTGGAAAAGTCTGCTAATGAACAGTATGCAAACCGTGATTCTGTAAATGGATGGTCATTGGTACCAATTCCACCCCAGTAAAAATCCCCAGTTTGGGATGTGGTGTTTGGTGTTTCAGCTCCACCAGGGAGAGGCAGTCTTCAGTGGAATGGAAAAGGGGGCTGAGGGGAAGTTGGCTTGTACGGACAGAAGTCCCAACCCCTGGTCCCTGATCGATCTTGAAAAACGAAAACTCCAAATCCTCACAGTGTGATTGGTCCAAAAGACATTGTTTTGATGCTGCTCTGATTGATGGGAGCTCTGCAGCTCTGATTGTATAGGTAGAGCCTCAGTCCTATTGGTTGAATTAGGATTCCAGGAACTCTTTTATGAGGGCTGGCTCAGATGGCAGAAACACAGTGCAGACAGGCAGTTCAGCACAGGCTTCTCTGAGAACTGAAGTTTGCTTGAGAAGCCCCTGTACAGAAATAGCTGTTAGGCTTTCTTTCTTTTTCTTTCTTTCTTTCTTTCTTTCTTTCTTTCTTTCTTTCTTTCTTTCTTTCTTTCTTTCTTT